>JAGDQP010019520.1:20923-34737 GCA_022664845.1 Lepisma saccharinum
ATCTTAATCAAATAAGTTTCTCTTACGTTTACGCTTTTAACGCTCTAAGATGATAACTGCTATAACTGCAAAAGTAATTGGCGATAACCTTAATCAATTCACACCTAAAAAAGTACAGGATTCTTGGCCTGAAATATGCTTTCAATTAAGGAACTCATGACGTCACTTGAATGAAAAAGTAGGTTTGATATCGCACATTCCGAGATTGGTCTCTGGTGTTTACTGTTTATTTGTTCCACATGAATGCAAGTTTACAGGAATAGTCGCTTGTAACTCTTCGGTCTTTACCGGAAGTTGTGATATTTAAGTGATATCATCTCTGCGTTGTTCTTAATCCACAGTCAGCATTCAAGAATAAATTTTACTCATAGTTAAGATCAATAAATAGCTACTTCTGGATATTTGGATTTCCTGTCTCTTACAAAGTTGTACACAGACTTTCATTTGAAATTCAGTACGTGACACGAAGCTAGTGCATTGGATCTCCATGTCTTCTTCCACTGATGATCAAAAAATGCATTTATATTTCAGGTTACTACCAGTAATCATCTGTGTTCACTGATAGGTCATATAACAGATTTATGACCCCAAGAATCCTTATGCAAGGTGAAGCAATGGTCATTTGCTTCTGACTCACATCGGATGAAGTGATGTCCTCTACTGACACATATTCCTCGTTCTTGGTTTTCAGAAAGGTTTTAACTTTTGAAAGAAATATCGTATACGTTCTTTATAGATATATATTTTTGAAATACAATGATTTCCTAGAAAGAATATAAGAATTTTCAACCAGATGATACTGTCAGCATCTTTAGTTCCTGTTGTACTTCAGTAGCTCTCGCATACTTATTCGAAAAATTGTAAAACGATTTTATTCATATTAAATAAATAAGTTTCAATCACATATATATGTGTCTGTATATGTGTGTGTGTGTGTGTGTGGAAGAAATCTTTAACCTATTAGATAAATGTGGCAACAATGCAAGGCGTTGTTGAGGAATGAAGAAAGAAGGAGGAGGCCTCTCTCACAAGACCTTCCGGGCACGGTTTGCTGTTCTTGTAGATCCTAAGCGGCGAGAATTCCGATCTCCAGACTCAACACCGCTGAAGAGTGGAAGAAGGAGAGCCTCAGGTGTGTCTGGTCTTCAACTTCTTTCTTCCCCTCACAACTCACTACTAGCCACCCTTTGAGGAAAAAAAAACATGATGTTGAAGGTAAAAAAAAAATAAAAAAAAATAAAAGAAATTCTTCACAAGTTGAAAAAACAGAGAAAGAATATCTCAAAAGTCTTATATCATTGCACTCAGTGGTTATTTTAGAGACAATCAAAAACAAATCAAAAGACAAAATGATTATTTTGATCTTTGTTGACCCCCCTTTCACACGTTTCAATTTTAAAGAAGTCAAATCGCTTAATTTTCCAAACTGCTTGTGACACTATAATTGTCTGGTACTTCGAACATTTTTTTTTTTTTTAATTCTTTTAATTTCCATTACATGGTAGTTATGGCTCGTGATAACTTGAACAGATGATATGCATCAGCAAACACTTTTCCGGGGATTGGGATAATAAGGTCTTACTGTACTGTCTCATCCAGGTATTCGCTTAGTGAGGAAATCCCTGTAAAACTTCGGTCAGAATAGTCGGTAGTAAAAGAACTTGAATCTGCTTGCCTCCCAAATCTGCCAGAGATAGATTCTTTAATACAGTAGATGAACAAATCTTTTGGTAATAGGAAACTGCACTTTTAACAGTGCCTTCTCTGTTCGGCGATAGGAAGTTCTCTAAAATCAAAGCCAATACCCATTCAAATTCCAGGAAGATAACCACTGAATCACGGAGACTGAATAAGATATATTTCTGTGCTATTGTTCAATATGCAATATACATACTCTTTATAGACGCTAGCACCCAGAGAGGTATTTATCAGATCTCTAGAGGAGGAACTCCAGAAGCATTATATACTATATACCTGTGCAGGGAGGGAGGAGGAGGTAAAAACAAACAAACGGTTGTTGTTTGCTATACAACAGACTCTAATAGTTCCAGGTTTTATCTCAGCTTCTATTCCGTATCAGCTCCATTTTCTCATCTCCTGATTCACATCGACAAGTGGTGTAATGGTTATTATAGTATCGTATCTATAATCTATCTACTCCATTTTCCTATTTTGGATTGTTATTAGACTAATAATGACGTACATGAACGTCGACGCAGCAGGAAATTTTTCATAAAGGACTCGGAAAACGTATTGAATATATTACTAACAACCAAGCAAGTAGCCAGAGAGGGGCTTGGGGGTCTGTTTCCCTTAAAGTTATCTTGGACATACAAAAATCTACTTTTATGTTTTTAAAATGAAGCACGCGCAAAATAATATTTCGTGGCCCATGTCCCCCTTTCTTAATTTTTTCCTGGACCTCCCACAGCTTCTGGTTGGCGACACGCTGGCTATGAATTCTTGTAGTATCACTTGTTCTGGGAAAGCACGATGAAGGGATTAGATCCTTGAGTATATGGTCATAATGTTAGACAGAAAATAATGAAACATGTTTCGAGTTCATAAAATTTAATCCAGATTGCCAACTGCTATAGTTACAATTGCACAAGTCTTAACTTTAATAACATAGATTCTAACATAAAAACTTACAGACATTCTCCCCCGGAAGAACATTATCTTACCAGACACGGAAACTCCAACAACTACAGAGTACCTATTCCTGCAGTTTGCACCACGCTACAAGCAACGATAATTGAAGTATAGGGAAAGATATGCACCCGCATGGTAAAAGTAAGGTTACATGCATGTGCGACACTTACTGTTCACCCGCAGAAAACCGAACCACTTTATATTCCGTGAGATTTGATCACTGTTTTCGATTCTCACAATAGCACCAATTAATTTCTGGGACTGCAAATTGTCGGGAGTTAGTAAATCTTATCACTTCCTGAGGTCTCAAAAATTCCGGACTCTGTTCCGAACCCTCGGAGATTCTCGATTCTCGGATGTGTCAGATACTCTCGAGACTTCCTGACTTCTTGGGAATTGTTGATTCTCGAGATATTTTCTCAAGACTTCCAAATCTGCCAGAAACTCCCGAATCTCGAGACCTCCTAACTTCTCCTGAGTTCTTGATTCTCAAGACTTCCGGACGTGTCAGAAACTCCAATCCTCGAGACTTCCATACCTCTCGGGAATTCTTGATTATTGAGACATCCTCTCAAGACTTCCGGATGTGTCAGAAACTCCCGACTATCGAGACTTCCTGACCCCCTCGAGAATGCTTGAATCTTTAGACATCCTAGCCAGACTTCTGGATGTGTCAGAAGCGTGTCAGAGACTCACGAGACTTCCTGACTTCTCGGGAATTCTTGATTCTCGAGACATCCTCTAAGACTTCCGGATGTGTCAGGAACTTCCGATCCTCCCGAATTATCGATTCTGATTCCGAAGTATATAGTAGTTTTTCGCCAGTACACCCCAAAATGTGCCGAGATTTTAAATAAAAACTAGAGTATTTAATAAAGAT
The DNA here is from genome assembly GCA_022664845.1 of Lepisma saccharinum. Classification (NCBI taxonomy): domain Eukaryota; kingdom Metazoa; phylum Arthropoda; class Insecta; order Zygentoma; family Lepismatidae; genus Lepisma; species Lepisma saccharinum. The sequence goes on from JAGDQP010019520.1 coordinate 24,456, forward strand.
GTTGGTAGTGTGATTTCTGCTTCCGATTGTAGCGTAGTCGGTGAAAAGTGATACTGTCCAAACAATCATGTGTGCTTGAACGTTCACTTGTTCAAGGATATTTTCAGTTTCGTGTATTTTATTTGTTACTCGATATATGTGTGTGTATGTATGTTTATGTGTGTGAGAGAGAATGAACGTGTCTATGTTGAGAAGTTAATAATCGCATTGACTTTGGCCTATCAAAGATGTACCTTATTTAGACAGAGGGATGGACATCCGTCTTTTTTTGTTTTGTTGACTAAGAGAAAGAGAGAGAGAGAGAGAGAGGGCAATGGAGAGGACCTTCTAACATATTGAAAGTAAAATAACAATACAATACAATAACAATGAGGTCTTTGGATAGATGGATGACTTGCATACACGAACGGTACACAACAACACAGACACTTAAAAGAGAGAGAGAGGGGGGAGGGGTTAGAAAGAAAAATGGAAGAGAGATACGACGTGAAATGGGAAGATGAGCTGGGGAAGCTCACAAGAAGAAAAATAGCTGGATAACAAGGTCCGTTTAGGAACAACGAGAGCGTGAAAGTAACCGGGGAAATTAGTGTTAGGTGTCCCTTTAAGCCGTCTTTTTTTTATCTCTTTCTCCTTGATCTCTCATACCTTCAGATTCTTCTTCTTCTTTGTACCTCCCTTCACTTCTTCTGGCTTGTATTCCTATTTTGCTTCCGAAATTAAGATCACAACGCTGTAATAATGAAACTCGTTCTGGTTCGTTTTTCAGATTAATCTTTTTTTTCTCTGTCTTTTCTTTTCGAATTTCTCTTCTTTTTTTTTCGGGGTTAAAAAAGAATCAAACATCTTCTTCCCTATTCGCCACACTGACTGACGTACAATGACTAGCCACATTGAAATTGTTTAATCAGAAGAACGAAAAGAGCTACTTTAGATTATCTCGTGACGAACTGAGTGAATTTTAAGCACGTGGATGGACATGAGAATGTTTTGTTCTTAAAGTTATGCTCTGCATAATGTTCTGGGGAAAAAATGATATTGAAGTTCGGTTAGTAGTGTCTGCTTAGGGAGGAAACTGCGCCTTCCCAAGCTCTTCTTTTTGTGGCCCTCATTTTGTGATAGTAATTTATTTCAAATTTTATAATTCTTAAAACGTGGTGTCTCCCACTGGGTGAGAGAGCTTGCTTCTCGTCTTCCAATCAAAGAGTCCCTGGTTCGATTCCCTGTGCAGACACAAACGTCAATTGCATCTGATGGATGACAATGGAAAACTGAAATAAATTCACCTTTACCAATGGTCTTCAGGTCATAAATCTGCCTCTGCCAAGAACCTCAACAGGGATTCTGCCAGGATTTTCAGTTTGGATGTTAAGTCAAAGGTATGGGGGTGTAAGTAGAGTTTGGCAGAGATTTGATCGATTTTTAACAGTAAAATATTTTAAGTTGGGGATGTTGTCGACGATTTGGAGGGGTGTAAAATCCTATTAAAGAGGGGGGGGTCTGGCAGAATTCCTGGACATCAATCATCATCAAAATAGATTACTGAGCAGCAATTGGGAGGTTGTGGATTCAATCCCAGCGACCGAACATCCTGACTGAGGATATTTCCTCAGTCACGTGAGACAAATGCCGGGATGGTATCTTCAAATTAGACCCTGGCCGACAGCTTCCCGAGTCCTTTTCCCTCCCCTATGCCGGCCGGTCTGAGACTTAGATGCCTAAAGGTCATCAATAAAATTCAATTCAAAATAAATTACAAGTTTCTATCAGAAACTTGCTTAGAGTCCCACATTATAGGGGAAAATAGGCAAGAGAAGTTATCTTAGAGTACAACCAATAATTTATTTGCACTTTTGCTCCATTGCAGAAATTGCAGCCCCAGCCTGTAGGTCGTCTCTGTTGGTAACAAATTAACTGTAGTTTTTTGTTCCTGCCTGTTTAGTTTTCTGATTCGACACTAGGAACCTGGTACCATTACTCTTAACACAATACTAATAGTATCTTTATATTTACTCGAATCACTTCTGGGACATCATGGTATACTCACATTGTTATAAAGGGTCCTGGATTCGATCCACGATAGAGGTAGGAAGTTGTTAAGAATCTACTTAAAATACGTGTCCTCGGAGCGTTGGCAATATCTCATGGTGACGCCATGGCAAATTCTAAATAATTAACCTCACTTACTATGGCCGGCAGCAGGACGTGAACTCGCGTACCTTCTTACTGTCAGCCAAACTTCACGACTGTAACCATTAAAACTATGGTACTAGATCAAAGTAATTGTAATGTCAAGCTCAAAAAGTTTAGGTTTGAAGCATATCGAAGTTATAGATCAGAACGTGTTAAAGGGAAATATTCAGTATGTTTCTTAAAAGCATATTAGAACACCGAATTGTTTCAAAAGTATTCTGTAAAAATAATAATAATAAAAAAGAATTCTGATTATTTTAAAGATAAATTACGTGTTTCATCCCGTTTTCGCTCGTGCATGTCTGTGTGAATACCATGATTTTAAAAAGAAGTTCAAGGTTACTAACATTCAAACAATAAGAGCGAAATATTACTATTATTATTAGAATTACGTTGCAAAACATTAAGAAAAAATATATCTTTACGAATGAAATGTTAGTGTTATGTAAGGTCCCGTCAGAGTTAAGTAATAAAGCTGGATAGTTAATCCTTCTCTCATACGTGTGAAAGAAGATTACAAATGATATTTCATACAGTGCGTGAGTGAGTCGAAAAATAAAATTACGTGTTACTTCAATTGGAATGAGAGTATTGTTTGAAAATTATAAATAATTCCTACAAATATCAAGAAATTTAATTTAAAATGGTTTCTTCTGACATCATAGTGCATAATTTACAAATTATTGTTTGTACTGTTTTTCACATACGTACTTTATTCACACATTCATGTTGTGTAATAATTACCAGTTCAAGGTTGTCTCTGTTAAGATGAAATTTCGTTTATTAAGGTTAATACAAAGCCAAGATCTCCAACAAAAGATGGTAGCACTATCTCTCCGTTTATGTGTAATGTATTTTTATCGTTGAACGAAATTTCAATGCTGCTCCTACAAATTCAAACCTAGAGAGTTCAAACTTTTAGAGAAGAAAGTTCATAACCAATTCAAGAGCTCTATCCGTGCCATTTTTTTCTTTCTTGTTCATTGTTGAAACAGCTTCATTGTTATAGGTTTGCATATCTATAACCAGGCATGTATCCAGAAGTTGGCTTTGGAAGGGGTCCAAGGTGTGTCTGGGCATGAAATGTACACGTATATTAAATATATATAATTATCCCTGAAGTTGTACTATTTTCCAACAATGAAGCGATTTCAACAGTGAACTAGAAAGAATATTTAAAAAATCGGCACGGATAGAACTGTTTAAATGGTTATGAACCTTCTTGTCTGAAAGTTTGAACTCTCTCGGGTTGAATTTGTAGGAGCAGCATTGAAATTTCTCCCAACAATAGAAATACAGTAGACATACGGAGGTATAGTGCTGCCATCTATGGTTAGAGATCGTTGCTTTATGCTAACCTTTATGATTTCCAAAAGTATTTGAAGATGCAGTAAGAGCAAAACCTTGCAGCAGAGTACGTAAAGAAGTATCGTTCAAGTGATAGTGACGATGAAATATTTAAAAAAAAAAAAAAAAGAAAAGAAAAGAAATACAAGCAAGAAACAATACTATGGGAAAACTCTTAGCAAATTTAATAAAAAAATTGAGTGTTCACAGGTTTATTATCGAGGCTTCCATTTGAGAATTAGATCGAAAAAGCTACAAAGAAAAACCTGTGAAGAACATATCTATCGTTTGTATAACAATCAAGTTTCTATTATTATTATTATTATTACTATTACTCAGAGTTTATTAATATGAAGAGCACAGGTGCTAAGTAGAAATTCACACACAGAAATCTCAAGATCCAAACATTGATCTCGATTCCATCGTTTGACAAACAATGTTCGATCTACTAACAATAAGTAGTAAATTTGATCACAGTGATTTCTGGTAACAGGTTACTAGTAACAATTTGCAGCTACTTTATACATATATATTTAATAAACGAAATAAAATCACTAGTACTTGTGGAATTTAGGTAAACAGTCCGAGTTATGTGGTTTACTGGATTCGTAGAACACCCTTTGGTAAGTCTGGATTAGTTCACAAGTTAGAAGAGCCTAGGTTCAAGTTCTAACTGTTCACACAAATTAGAAGACCCCCACCCACCCCAACTAGAAAATTAAAAGTAGGGAGAAAGACTAGAGGCAAGCTAAGATCTTACTGTTATATCTACATTAATAAAAAAAATGAAGAATTATTGAGGAATTTCTGAGTTTTTTTTTTTTTCCTGTTTATTGTCTCCGACTGTTGTCCGAATCTAGCTAATGAGTTCAAATATGCAAATCGGCGGAGGTCAAGTGTGGGCCTAAGGGTCTTGCGTACCTCACGCAAAATGACGCATAGGCGAGACAACAACAACAACAATAATAATAAAAAGAATCGACCATTGACGGCTCTTACGACCGGTTACATATCTTTCAACACCAGACATGATCACTAGTTTCCTATAGATTCCAATGAAGGTGGACATTTAGTACCAGCCTAGCTTGAAGGTAAAGTTCGGCCTGTACACAGCAATGTATGTATTTATAGCCTCGAATGTTTTGAAACAAGCATTGATTTCTCTTTTAGCTAAAACGAAAGCCTTCTTTTGGCCTTTTCAATCAAATACTTGTTCGTTTTTATAGGCTTATCACCCACTTAACCTCAATTAAATGGGATTTGTACTAGAAACGGAACAAATTTTTAAACTTGTATGTGTGTGGGGGAAGGGGTAACGGAACATCTCTTATAAGCTTGTTGGGTTGTAAGGACGGTACCTATAGTTTTTGTTAGAGTGAACTCCGAACCACTGCTTTCAATGGACCGTACACAGGGTTTAAAGTCGGAATTAAGCAATCAGAGAGCGAACTTGTTAACTAGTGCAAAAGAAACAGGAGCACTGGAGGAGAATGGTAATTATTCATGAAAATTAGGATTCGTAATCATATCTTCTTTATTTTTGGTTTCCTTGCACGTAATTACAATACTGCTCCTACAAATACAAGCCTAGAGAGTTCAAACTTTCAGGGAAGAAAGTTCGTAACCAATTCAAGAGTTCAATCCTTGTTGATTTTTTCTTTTCTTTTTTGTTCATTATTGAAAGTTGAGATATTCACAACAACAATCGAGCGATTTCAACAATGAACAAAAAAGAAAAGAAAAAATCAACAATAATTGAACTCTTGAATTGGTTATGAACTTCCTTCGCTGAAACTTTGAACTCTCTAGGCTTGAATTTGTAGGAGCAGTATTGTAATTACGTGCAAGGTAACCAAACATTCATTAGAGATATACAGGGTTATAGTGTTACAGATCGCTGCGTTACACTAACTCTAAGAGCTGCTACTGTAAAGTACGATATAAGAAACTGCAATAAAACACCTGTTTAAGAGTTAGGACATATAGTGTATTATACTATTCAATTCTTTCGTCAAGCTGCTTTAGTGTATGGGTAGATACATACATTAATTTATCGTAACTTTAGTACCGTAGAGTTGCACACTGTACTGTGAAAATAAAAGAATGAATATTACTTAAAATTAGCTGGACATTTCACGTTTCTTTTTCCAATTTATTTTCTACTTTTTTTTTTGTTTGTTTTAATCTCTAAGAAAGATTCTATTCACTTTGTTTGGCTCTGCGTCCACCTGTCTATTTGTCTTTATAGTTTTTTTTTTTTGGTACTTTCTTCCTGTCTGAAGCTAAACCACCTTGAGCAGGTGCTCCGGATAGGAAGAAGGAAGGATATGTAATATAAAAAAAGCGTAGCGTGCAGCGTTACGCTCTTTCTTGATGGATCAAAATCATGGAACAGATCTCTCTTGTTTCATTATATAAAATGAGCGACAATAAAGAGATCTTGAATTAAATCAGCAATTTCCTTTTTTTTTATGTTTATTTTTGTTTCATTCACATTTTCAAGTGTTGTTGCTTTTTCTTTCTTTTTTTCTTTTTTTTTGTCATGACTTTACAAGTACCACTTATTTTATTATACTCAACTTTCTTTCAGCTTATAATCAAATTACAGGACCGGGACGTAATTATAATATGTTTTTTTAGTATCTGTACATAATAATTGTTCCAGTTCTGTTTGTTCTATTATCTGTTTTGTTAACTGAGGGTGTGGTGGTTGATTAGGAAGCTTTTACGTTTTGTGGGTCTTAGGTTTGAGCCCATGATTGTCCAGAACTTTAAATCCTATTTGATGAATGAAAGAATTGATTGGCGCAGAAATGGTGTAACTCACAAATATATATATTTTTAAAATATGTTTGTGTTTTCAGACATTCAAATTCGTATAAAGAGCGAAGATTTATATGACTTCAATCGTTTTTTTTTAATAATACGGTATTTACCATATACCTGCAACTTGCGGTTCTTCTTTCTAAATATTTTTAGGCCTCTAGTGTGTGATATATCATTTCTACACAAAGTCCGTCAATTATCGGTCCTGAGTCTTAATTAAGACAATGGTTAAAGCTGAGTGAAACTATTAGGTGGCCCTGGGCCATTGATTTCCGCCCTGGGCTTCCGACTCTGTTAGGGTCTTTGTGGTCGTAGGGGTAACTGATTTAAATTGGCGAGGCCCTTGAAGCAATAGAGGCCCTGGGCTGGAGCCCTTTTAGACCTCGTTAATCCGGCTCTGGTAATGTATTCACCTGGTATCAATACTCTCCTAGTATTCACCTGCTGAGGTCGATAGGAATTTTCCGGAATTTGAAAATTTTGATTCCGGAAATTGGAGTACCATCTTTTGGTATTCCAAAACTTCGGAATGTTGAAATTTCGGAAAATTGCTATTCTGGAATGTTGAAACATCGGAATGTCAGAATTCCGGATAGTTGAAACTCAGAATTCCGAAATATCGGAATTTCGGTATGTATGAGAAGTCGGAATTTCGAAATGATGTAATTTTGAAAAGCCGTAGTTCCGGAATGTCTGAATTTCGGAAGGTCGGAGTTCCAGAATATCTCAATTCCGAAATCATAAAAGTTCTGAATTCCTAAATTGACATCTGACTTCCCAGCGTTAGTAGGAGAATGTCCAAGAAAATCCAGATTGGACAACTGAGAAGGTTGCAAGTTTTACTACACCCCCTGGCGATACGCCAACACAACCAAATACGGGATTGGGTTATTTTGAGATTTCACGATTGAAACAGAGTGAACTTAACCTTTCTTGTGTTTTATAGTGTATTTTTAGGTCCTTATCCTTAACTTGGTTAATTTACTTATGAGAGAGGAAAATTAATCTGACATTAATTAAGCAACGCCATTCCAACATGTGCGTAGTGCAATTGAAGAAAATCCTTACGATATCCGGTCCATAGTTTCGAGCCTGGATCCTCCAGAGAATAGGTAAACTACTACTGAACCACTTCGGCTATTCAATTTTTCACACACTTCAATTTGAATTTAGGCTACTTGAATTAATTTTATGTCCTTTAGGTATGTCCTATATCTATCAGGTCAGGACACTGTAGGGGAAAAAATAGGGGAAGAAACCGGAAATGGCCTAAGTTGAAGGTACCATCCCGGTATTTTTCTCGTGTGACTGGGGACCAGGATGGTCATCCACTGGTATCGAACCCAGCTCCTTCCAAAAGTTCGAACTACCAAATTATGGTCGTTCGGTCTATCACCCTAACATTGCTAGGTTTATTCTTGAAAAGAATAACGACGACATTTGAAATAGTGTGTTCTTACATTTTCTTCCCCCCCCCCACCTCAGTTACATTTGAAATATTCTATAATTTGAAATATTCTATGTAGCTCGGATGGGAGAAAAACGAAGATTCCATCGTGGTGGTAAGCCGAATGGAAAGAGACCGTTGGGAAGACCGAAACGATGTTGGGAAGATAATATTAGAAGGAATCTTCTGGAAGTAGGTGTTTGTGATGAAAACTGGCTTGATCTTGCTCAGGATATAATCCTATGGAGGATGTTTGTTACTGCGGCGATGAATTTGAGAGTTCCGTAAGCCATAGAGTGAGTAAGTAAGTAATATACCATGTGGATGACAGGTTTCTCCTGCTGTCTTTGAATCAAGAAGTCCCGGATTCTATCCTCGATAGGGAAAAAGTGTTCGGAAAGAACTTAAGATTGTAGATACCATTTTTGAGATAATCTACATTCGATGGAAGTAAAGCAACGCCTCACCTTATCAAGGGTTCTCTATGAGTGAGTAGTTTACAAAAAATGTTATTTGTTTTAAACTTATATTTTTAGTTATATATATATATATATATATATATATATAACTCTCAAGCTCCCTGCTCAAGCTTTGTGGTGAACAAACACCGTGTGCGTGGGTTTTCACAGGGTGCTCCCGTTTCCTCCCACTTTCTTCAATCCACCAATTCATCCCATCATCATTCATACGGCCTGAGCAATAGTTGCCTAAAGGCCATAAAATAAATTCAATTCAAATCTATGAGAATGAACAGGTTATAATTGTACAAATAGTCCCTTGGAATGTAGTTGGGTTCATGGTATGTTATCACAATATATTTCTGTTGTCTTGACAAATGAAAATTATATATCCTTATTACAGTTATAATAATTGAAAAGAAAGATTCTTGTAATTTAAATCCAAGATGAAATCGTATAAACCTATAACCCATGTACCGTCCTTACATCTTACATTCATCATATCTACCTAAATACGAGTATATAAGCGGAGAAAAACACACATCCTGGCCCTTATTCTAGTATACAGCATATGTTCTCTGTTCCCAACACACAATCCCCACACTCTCACAACCCCAGAGACTTACACACACTACAATGAATGGGTCTCGCATCGTACGTGCACAGACCTTTGAGCAAAAGTTTAGCATTCATTAAACACAGGTGACGTCATACACCTATGAACCTCCGAAAACGTGACCCATATGAACAAAGATAGAGTACTTCTTTGTTTTGTTGCTATTGTTATAAAATTTACGCAAAATTGCTCATAAAATGGAACATGCTTTATATCTACTCCCCTTCGCGCTTCAGATCCAACGACCACCAAATACTTCGTATCAAGCGATTCATTATTAATGCTCACCACTATTTAGTCCATTTTGTGAAAAAAGAGTCAAGTGCGTAAAATTGTGTTTAGTATCGGTTGACAACATTTAAAGCAGAATTTAATGTGTTATCACAGTACTTCCACACATCATCACATATAGAGGAAACACCAAGAGGAATCGCAGTTGATAACATCATCAATCCAAGGTCATTTATTTATTTTTACTTTTTCTTCTGTTTCCGTTACGCTTAATGAAAATAAATAAATAAAAAGAAAAAAAAAACAGTGGACAAGGAAGTTCATTAACAAATGGTATAAGCTTTTCATTACCATCCTGTTTCCTTAACATTTCAGCTCGGCTTCCTATATAGGAACAATTTTCCGCTTTTCAAAAAACCTTTACCTTCATTTTCAAAGGGATTTGTATATATATATTCAGGGATACCGCCAGGATTTTCAGTCTGGGGGGTGTAAGTGTAGTTTTGCACGATTTCTATCGTTTTCTTTACCGTAAAAAAGTTTAGTTGGAGGGGTGCTCTCAAGGATTTCAGGGGGTGACACCCTCCACAGGGGAGAGAAGTCTGGTGGAATTACTGTACATATTGCTGAACATCTATTGAGAAAAATAATTACTTTGTATTATTATTATCTCCATACAGGACGGTAGGTTAATAACTACCAGATAATTGGGGTTGATCCACTTAGAACCTTAGATGAAAAGCAGAAAAAGTTTTTTATTACCTCTACCCCAAAATGAACAGTTTCAACTAGAGGCACTCACAGTTAGGGCCCAAGGGAGGTAATATCTTAACAGATAATTACGTTACATGTCTCAATTTGGAAATAAGACTTCAATACAACTCAAACTCAAATATGCAGAAAAGAACCAGAAGTTAAGTTTTATTCGGTTGCTTATAGTAGATGATTTCTCGTAGTATTAAGTCTATACTTCGTTTCCCAAATACGGACAAGAGTCAGAAATGACTCGCAATGTCGTAATTGATTTTCTTCGTTATAATGGTAGAATTTGTCCACAGCTGTACTTTTGTCCAGCAGCTCTTGTCTGTACTGCCTATAGAAATAGGTCTATGACCGGAAGATCCCTGGGAATAGTGAAGCGATGAAGGTATGCCATTGCCTTTC
>JAGDQP010019521.1:0-34733 GCA_022664845.1 Lepisma saccharinum
TGGGAATGCAAACTACTCACAAATTCCCTGACAGTCATGTAATATCAAGTTACTACAACACTTTTTACACTTGCTATCACTACGCTTGTAACGAATATTCATACAGGGTGTCTACCGATTTTTACAGCAGTACAATTCTGAACTTTTTCATAACTTCCTTACTGAAATTCTTGACTCAAATTTTTTCAGGCCCTTGGTTTTCTTTCATTGGAGTCCCAGCCGCTCAGTGAATAAATAAATAATGTCAATTGTCTTTTTTGTTTCTTTTTTGAAAGAGACTCTTTCCATGAAGTTGCCCTAATTTTCAAATTAGTTTCACAACTTTCTAGATTGTAGATACTGTTCAATTTATTTTGTTGTTAGAAAAAAATCTTGAGGTAAAATTTAAAGCCTTTTTCTTGACCGCGAGTAACAATATCTTTTCGTTCTAATTACATGTTAAGGAATTACAATAACAAGACTTTATGTAATGCCGGTTGACAACTATACTGAATTGAATTTATTTTAAAGCAACTGTGGCTGAGGTCGATGGGATGAATTTGTGGAATGAAGAAAGTGGAAGGAAACGGGAGCATGCCGAGAAAACCCATGCACGCTGTGTTTGTCCACGATCCCTAGCACCAGAGGTGAGCGCTCTACCAATTGAGCCACCGCGGCCCTAAAACTATTTATATAAACAAAGAATGTTTATACATGGCAGTGTACTTATGAATTCACTACTTACAAACAGCCGAAAGATATTCTTCAACGCACTTGGTCGTCTTAATACTTTAGTTTCGAAGATACATTATTTACTTCAGCCCTTACATTTAGGTGAGCTCCCGTGTGCCAAGTGGTCAGCGGTCTTGCTTTCAGTGTACGCGCACCCGGCTTCGATTCACGGTGGGAGCTCTCAATTTTATTGGTGTTCACCCAGCATCACTTAAGGACAATTGAAGATCTGAACTGCAAAATATCCCAAGTCCACCGACGCTCCCCCCCCCCCCCCCCCCCAGGAGGAACAAAAAGAGTCCAAGGACTTGGGATGTTATTCTATTCAGCTGAAATTATTTTGTATTTAAAAAAGGTTTCGAGTTGGAGTTGGAATGTAATATTATGCAAGTGTGTAGATCTTGGAACAGATAAAATGAACGAAAAAAAGTGGACTTGGGATGGTTTGCAATTCAGGTCTTCAATTGGGAAGCTACTAAAATAAAGAAGTAGCGGATTGTAGTCTAGAAAGAGATCAACACGATAGTGAGAAGCGCTGTGCTGTCTTGTTAAGACACCATTGAACGAAAATTATGTAGTCTGGCAGACACAAACCCTTTCTTCTTATTATTATTATTATTATTATTAAAAAAAAAACACCACACACAAGAAAATGAGACCCGTCTTATAGGAGTGGAAGAACACACGTTGGAATCTTTGAAACTTTCACGCGTGGTCGACGCTGTAGCTCGATGCTTGGCCGCCATCGTCGTGGAAGCTGCACAAGGGCATTGCAGAACCAACCTTTAGGGATGGTGCGAAACCACTCGCGACCAACATTCTGTAGTGTACCGGCAAAAGCGAATATCTGATATCGGACCGCGCAACGTTTTAATTATAACACTTACATTGTACAATGAGTTTGGTATCTAAGCATATACTTCAATTCATATTTCGTGACAACGATTACAGCTGTACTGTATATCCTGCCAGATGCATAGCCTGATACAATACGTTCAACCGCATACAACCACTTAACTGTGATGACTTACCTTAGCTTGCTGTTCGAAACGCTCTCTCTGGATTGCTGGATCATTCAATTCCGTGTAGGCGTTACAAATTTCTTTCTTCATAACAAACAGCTCAAATCTTTCCGTCAAACCTGGTACTGATCGATGCCATTTGGCCAAAGGACTCATAATTTGTGGGTGATCACAAATGAAGGTAGGATTAATACATTTTTCCTCTAAAAATTCTCCAACAAGCTGAAATAAAAGAATTCCATGTGAACGAAAGGTGCTTATAATTCTTTTTTTTAACTACTTAAAAAAACAATTACAACATACTAAAAAATACAACACAGAGGATCTTTTTAATTTCTTTCTTCCAGACAGCTTGCTTGCCACACGTTTTCTGTCGCTTTAACTGAATTTCCTTGTAGTCTGTCTATTACTCTCTACAGTAACAAAATAACCACGGACGTTACAGACCGATAGGTCCTGAGCCTGCCCCAACGTCATATGTCCGCGGTTGGTGGAACTGCGTCCATCTGACTGACGGCAGTGACGTCAGTATTGCCAGGCGTATTAGGAGCTTTCTAAACCGAGTGGCCGTCACGTCTTTATTCACGTGACTCCCGTTTGCCTTACGACACTGGGTGGACGCCGAAAAGTGAGACTCCAGCATGGGTGGATTTGTGTGTGTGTGTGGGGGGGGGGCTTCCCAGTCATTTCAGAATGACTTTAAAATAAATGTTTCACTCTAAACGATAGCTTTAAAAGTAATACCCCCCCCCGGGTCTTTCTCGTGCCCGATCATGGACTCCAGCCGAGAAATGAACCCGGGACCAGGCGGACATAAGTCCAACGCTCTAACCATTCGACTATGGAGCCCCTACTCTCTACAGTTCTGGATCATATGTTTAAACACTTGGTTATTTATCTCCTTTTTAAGATCCTTTGATTCTATTTGTGTTTAATTCCACATCTTTCACGGTTAACCAGTACCAGATCACTAACACTATCAGCACAACTGTATTCGGTCTTTATTGTCAAGCTGCCTTTAAGAACACACGCTTTCCACAGGTTAACTCACACAGCTGCCTATATGGTTCTCGCTCTACTTCAATCGCTCCTGATACGCCAGCTGCTGGTTACACACCGAGGGTAGCATTTTTGTCGTGTAACACACTAGGCCACAGCACAGTGTGTACAATAAACCACAATATCAGACATGGCGTTCAAAAGAGGGTAGATAGTGGATGCGCGAATAGTCGGCGCATCAATGAACGGAATTGCGAAACATTCATGTGTGGGGTCTACTGCGTCGAAGATCTGCTAGCATATGTAAAGGAAAACCAAACATCACGAGCAAGTGTAATTCGAGCGGGGACAAGCAAGACAAATTCAGAGAGAGAGAGACAGGAAGTATTTTGGCGTGTTGTGACCCGAAATCGTATACAAACTGCGGCCAAAATCACATTAAACCTCTATTCCCATCTTACCAGCCCAGAAAATGGTACGTCGGGAATTTCATAACATGAATGTTCAATAGTACGGCCGCCTTTGGTCAGTCATAAATGCTTCTCGTAGAGGCAACAGAAATTGGACGAAGAAACTATTAAGTGTCATCTCTGATGAGTCGACCTATACACTGTTCCCGACATCAGGAAGTGTGTGGCGAACATCGGCGGAAGCATACAATCCTGCTTTTTATGTCCCTACTGTGCTGGTAACTCAGTCATAATTTGGAATGCTATTCCCAGATGTTCCTTAGGTCCACTCGCCCTGTCGAATCCTATTACTTCGGTGGAATAGTAGAAAATATTGCAGTACTATTGGCATCTGATGGTTCAAAATTTGTTTTCCAACGGGGACACTATGTTCGAACACGACAAAGTACTTGTAGACAAGACTCACGGTGTCAGATCATAGTTTTCAGCGAAGTACATCTTCCATGCCCTGTACAATCACTGAACCTCGATATTACTGAGCCAATCTGAAGTATATTAAGTGTCGTATGAGGAAGCGTTTCCACCACTATCATGTGTTCCTTCTCTCTTTTCTGAATTTTTACCAACTTACTATAGGATTATTCTAAGGGGCTGATATTTTTCTCTTGTACAGGTAAAGAAGACTTGATTCTCCAAAGGGTGTCCACATCACAGACAGTAGCTTGGTCGAATGTGTTATACCCATGCGAGGTTATTATATTCTCTCATGTTTAATTTATATTCTTATTCGTGTGTTTGCTTTAATTACAAGAATTTAAAATGAAAATAATAATAATAATAATAATAATCATCCATGCATTTTGTGCCGTTGTGTGTGTTGCAGACTATTCTGTAATAGTTCGAAAGTTTCACCGCTAGATGTCATTACTTTACTAATATGGAATTTATGGTTGAAGCGACATTTTGAGGAACGAGAGAATAGTTTTATGAATTAGAATAACGGAACGACTTTGTTATAATATAATTGCGAACATTTAATGTTATGATATGAAAGTTTGTTATTTATTCTTTACTGCTTGTCAATGGTTGCAATTAGTTATTGAGTTAATGATTGTAAAAGGCTATGTCAATTATGTAGCTGTAGAGGAACCGTAGGTAATCTTTCAACCCTCTGAAAATAATAAACACTTTTATTTCGAACTGACTTTCGTGCTTGCTTTATCGTTTAAAGGAGATAATATTATAAATTGCCCAGGATGCTAAAAAGCGCCTCCGCAATTTTATAATAGGTTGGCTTTACGGGCTTGTGCGTAAGTTCTTCAGTAGCCACCTCTACGGGTAGCAGATTTGGGACACATTAACTGTCCGTCTTGGTTTCGCGCGGATGTTAAATTTCAGTCGAGAACACCGATCGCGTTGAGATGAGCAGCTGGAGCATTTCTTCATAGTAACGACAAGAAGAAGATTAATAGTGTCCGCACACCAACAACACTTTTGAATTTTATATTGTCTGAACAAGAAAAGGTTCTTTTACAAATGGTTAGCCCGTTCGCTTTCTGTGCCCAGTCATGAGTTCAAGTCCCGTGGGGGGCCATTGAACGAATTAGTTCGCAGCCCACTTTACAAAAAGCTGTAGATTCTGTCAATGCATTCACTCACTTCTCACAGACAGTGTTACCAATTAAATTGTTCCATAACTAAATCTGGAGAAACTTAATTCATTTCGCTACAAAGAACTTTTTTACTTTGACACGTCCCGATCATCCGAGTGCTAGGTTTTTAAAAATCACAAGCATCCTCAGTGAGATTCGAATTCTCAACCTCATGGACGGCAGCCACACACTCGCTCAAATAGGGCTTTAATAGCTTTGTACACATCTTTCTCCAATGAAAATACACGATTTTAGCCACATTTAGGTTGTGACTCGGCTAGTTTCAACTGTCTACTGTTGGGGAAAATGCTAAGAAGGGAAAGAATCTCAGGGCACTTTCCCAAGCATTGTGTTCTTGTACGCCACGTACAAGTGTAGTGTTGCCGTGGCGGGAATTCGCTTTATGGTATTCCTCGTATAAATTACATTCAAATATCAAATTAAATCCTTGTACCTAGCATACAACAGCACTCTAGTGTTAATGATATTTACTTAAGCGAGTATTCGTAATTATCACCATCACAACTAATATGAAACTAGATTACAAGCGATTACGCGAAAAATAATAAGCAGCAGTATTCAACAAAATGAATAAACGAGAGAATTCTTACGTGTGTTGGCCTCCATTGTTTGCGATAAGAACAATCACATCGGTCTCAGCCATAGGTGTCTCAAGACCATACATGAATTCAATTCACGAAAACTCACATATCTTCACTGTTTCATAGGACTCTTCTTCAGAACTATAGTGTTCTCAAGTAGTTATACAAACACAGTCATACATACTTGTCCTTCTTCCCTCATACTGAGTTTCGTTAAGTTCCTGTAGAACCCTCCTGAAGGATGCGAAACGTTCAACCCGATATAATGATCATACCACATAACAGAGGCCCAACACACTAAAGTACTCACTTTGTAAGTTAAGTACTGCATAGCTACATAACATGAGAGAGGGTGCACATAGTCTTTTTTAAATTCAGAGGTTAATAAGCGACTCGATTTTGGCTTTTTCAGTTTGGATGACAAGTAAAAAATTAGAAAAAATGTCACTTTCTAGTAAGTCAATTAAAAAAAAAAAAGTTGAAAAATACACAGAAAAATTGGTCGCCATACTAGATTGCACATCAGTTGGTCTATGCATTTTCAACTTGTGTCCACACAAGATATTTGTGCAAAAAGAATTCGTTAAAATCTATTTTCATAAAGATACAACAAATTATCTAAAACCGCTAAAAGCGTAAAACAGATATATAGATGATCCTACCTTGTCCAACAATCTTGTAGATGTTCTTGGAGCAGGACATTCCACACCATGTTTCTCACAAAGATCGCTCAGCACCTTGTTAGCTTCTGGTGTTCCTAGTTTGTCAGCTGGTGGCAATTTTGCATTTAGAGCCTCCTCGAGAGCCGGAATCATTGGTATACGTTTGAACGGTGGAGTGAAGTCTATCTCCACGCACTCTCCCTCAGGCCCCTCTGGATGAAACGGAACTTTGTACGTTCCATGTATACTCTTCACCATACCTACAATAAACAAACACAACAAACTGGATACAATCATGCTTCTAATATCTAGTTCTCTCGAAGAAAAAAGGAACAAACAATTGATCGCTCGTAATGAATGAGGATCATTACACTACGCGTATGATCTATCAATTTCAGTAAAATTCGATTTTCTTCCAAGACTGAATTCAATTGATTCGTATAACAGTATCATTTAAACAGCGTTGCTACAAAGATAGGAAAGCATGTCTATGGATCTAAATGAGGATACTACCAGAGGTTATTCAAACACATCACCAAAAATCGAGAAAATTAAAGCGAACTGAGCATTAAGGAGATCGGGTAAAAATGCACATCATCTTTGTTAGGAAACCTTTTAAGACCATGGCATGGATTGAAAATACTAAACTCAGAGCAAACTGATACTGCAAGGAAAAAAAAAATAACTACGTGTTCATACGTGCAGTGATGGACCTACAGTTTGAAACTATATTATTTTGAATAAATATCTTGCGCAAGCACAAGCACTGACAGTGATAACTAGTAATGAGAGAGGAAAAAATAAAAACTTGGGATGCATATATAAATTCACTCCCCGGCCTGAGTCCAAGTTGCCTAAGAGTCATAAATAAACTCAATTATATCCTTACCTGATACCATGGCTTCTGTGAGGTACATCAAATCACTGTAGTCAGCATACGCCATATAGAATTCACATGTTGTAAACTCTGGATTATGCGTCATGTCAATTCCTTCATTTCTAAATTGCCTTCCAATTTCATATACTCGATCAATACCACCAACTACAAGCATCTGGAAAGGAAGGGAAATTATTATACGCCAACATTCTCAGATATACTTAGATATTGCTGTTAGACTTTTAGGGTTAATATATTATTTTCAGTGATTTTTTTGAATAAAATTTCAATCTATAAAACTTATATGGGTAATACCGAGCTATGGCTTCCACCCGTCCGGCTGGAAAGTTCCTATCGTCCTCAGTTTGGAACTTAGCTGTTAAGATTGCTATGAAGAACTGAAAGGTTAATTAAATGGCCTTAAAAATTAAAAGCACAATAAAAACTTAATAGCTTATGAAAACTGTATGATCAACTCAAACGGAACACACCAGACTACTCTCTTTTAAAACTCTATGATATAGAAGCGCCGCCATGTTATACCATATTCTAAGATTGTATGAGACAACCTAATTAGCTGATGAAAGCAAACTGAATTTTGCTATACAATTCCGAGAGAACTACATATTTTTTAAAATGAAATAAGTTACTAACATTTTACTCACAGTTCTTGCAAATCCTTTATTCTATATTTAACGGAACTAGAAATATTTCCTGTGCAATGCACCAGAGACTTATCTGGCTTGGATGGAGTGATTGATTCAATTGTTATTAACGTCGTATAAGCTGGTGAGCTTCTAAGGATGGGCCCTACAGTATTTGTTAAAGTAGGCTCCGATGCGACCCCGTCGCAAATTGAACCCGTGACCACGCGCACAGTAAATGAGCGCGCTAACCTCTCATCCACTCCGAGGTCATCTGGCTTGGACCCTTAAGTCACATGATCTACTTTCGTTTATTAGTACCTATGTAGATCTTAAACTGCGTTTTCCTGTTTATCAAAAATGAACTATGCACATAAATTTGACTTAAATCCCATTAATCGATAATCAATTTATACGGAATATAAATAGGAATAATTTAAGCACAGTTTCAAAATTGAGAGAAACAAGAACACAATACACATTCACTCAACTTAACGGACAGAAATGAGAATAAAAGACGGATATATCCTTACAGCGATATTGCTTTCATATAATATTTGTTACTGCTTATAAGATACACAGTTAATCAGGCTAAGTTGCAATGATAAGCTTACTTTGTGATAGAGTTCAGGAGCTATTCTCATATACAGATCCATGTTCAATTCATTGTGATGGGTTACAAAAGGTTTCGCCGTTGCTCCTCCAGGAATCATGTTCATCATCGGTGTCTCAACTTCCAGGAAGCCCAACTCATCGAGGAACTTGCGAACGTAAGCTATGATCTGAGCACGGACATGGAATTTCTGACGTATCTTCTCGTTCAAAATGAGATCCAAATATCGCTGCCTGTACCTCGTCTCCTGCAAACAAGACAATTAAATGAAACAACGAAGAAAGCTCACGTGTCTTGAACAAAACTTCCGAGGGCAATGAAAAAGAACAATTCTCAATATATATCTTATACATAGGAAACTCTTCATACTCTTAAAGCAATGAGCTATTTATTTTTTTAATGATTTTTAGTTATTTGGGCAAATGAAAAACAGAAAAAATAAAAACTTTTTAACTCTTACATAGTGGAAGTTATTTACGATTAATTTTTCAACCGATTGTTTCGTAATATATGTATCAAATAAGTCGAATTCGATATTCGTACAAAGAAATTATATGTATTACAGAATCTCGAAAATAATTACGAAGCACATATATGTGTAGTAAGATATTCCCAGTACATGAACAAACACTTAGATCTGATGCTATAATTATTAATACAATGTGGTTGGTGTACAAAAGCCTTATGCTTTTCTCAGTCTAATCATTATTTTAAATTTCTGGACAAAAAACAAAAACAAAAAAACCTTCTATGTTAACACGAACATGCCTTTCTCTGAATTCAAAACTTTATCTTCGGATTCCTTCAGCTCCGAAGAAAAAGAATCATTATTTAAAATAGCGTTAAAGGCGTTCCGAAATAATATCCCGTCTGGGATTGAACCTACGACACCTACGTCAAAAATACGCACATTAGCCATTCATCCATAAAAGATTCCCCTTATGCATACTTCTTGATTTTTGCTTGTTGAATCTGACCTTAAGACTAATCGGTATCGTATAACGTTAAATCTTCCTTGTTATTTCACTTAACATCCCATATGAGAGAGAGAGAGAGAGAGAGAGAGAGACAAACACAGTTACAAATCTGGTCCGTTGTGCTTACCTTATCTTTCAAACCAAAGTGAAGATGGGGCAACATATGCAAACATGGCGCAAGAAGACGAATCCTTTTGGGCACAACAGACAACTCTCCTGTTTTAGTTTTTCCTGGATGTCCAATACAACCTATGATGTCTCCACGCCTAACCTTGTTTGTCTCTTGTAAAAACAATTCTTCGGATTCATAGTTTCTGGCATTTGCCATTACTTGAATCTTGACTCCTTCACCGCGGAGGTCATAGAAGATCAGCTTTGCACCTGATTCTCTGATTGCATGGATACGACCTAAAAATGTTAAATATTCACTTAAAAACTACATGAATGCAACTTCGCGTTAAAATTACCAAAGATTTTATGGTATATTCACATTAATCTAAAAACATAAGTAATAGCATTGAACCTGCGCTTTGCCTTTACAGGGTTCCCACTCATTTTCCAAGATATGACTTTTCCAGGTACCCCATTTTGTATATATATCATAATTCCATGGGAAAATAAAGATCATAGTTGCATGAAAATAAAGATACATCACAATATTTCACTGTATTCTTTTCTTAAATTGCTTCATGGTTGGCACATTAGCCTCCAATTTCAAAAACGATCTAATATTAAATGCCTGCTGTAGCTAAATGAACTTCAAACATGAATAAGCTATCAAATCCCCTGACTTTTCCAGGTATTCAGACATTTTAGTGAAATTTCCTGACTTTTCCAGGACTTTTTAGTGCTAAGCTGGATTCCCTGACTATTCCAGGTGAGTGAGAACCCTGCTTTAAATTTCACAACATTATTTGTAATTAAACAATAGATTTCAGTACTGTTTTCCTTTTACTTTTAATTTCAATATTAATTTTTGTTTTCCTAAAATGTGTATAAATTGTTTTACTTTCTTGCCGTTTCAGAGTCCCGTTCATTTCCAATTCAAGACCTCCCACCTTATAGTAAGTATTCGAACTTACGCACTTCTTTTTTTTTTTTTTTTTTTTTGTCTTGTCTTGTCTTTACGACATGTCAGGAAATTCAAGTTTTGAAAAAAATGAGAAAAACAGTTCTACACCCTATTTGGGAAAATCTGAGATGATTAACTTCATAATAGTATAACATAGATGTATGCAAACAGAATGGAAGCACAATAAAATGTTCTGATGTTTTATGTGAGCCATATGGTAGTTTTTTAGTGCCTGACATGTGCTGTTTCAGAAAGCACCGAGGGACTAATACAGGTACTTCAGCTCAGAATATCCAGTTTATTGCACGGTATTGTACAATGCCTTGCACAGTGTTATGCAACTACTCACTTAGCAGGCCAGTCGACAGTTCATCGCAAAAGCCACGATACTCGTGTGGTGTATATTGCAGTACCTCCTTAATATCGTTTAGTTTCTCAGCGCTGATGGGCAGTTTTGTCTCTGGGTAAGCTGAACTTTTTGGTAGGGTTATATGTAGAGGACGTCGAACTCGAGTCTGAATGTATGCTTTACCAAGCTGTCGATGAACACTCTAGCAACGACAGTGTCACCTGTATTGTCTGAATATGTGAAATGAGTGAACTGAGAAGCTTGGAAGGACTGCTTCGTGGAGTATCACGACTATTTGATTCTACAGACAAACAATTTTTCTTGAAGAAAGCAGGCCACCAAGACTTAAACTCTAGTATATCAGAAGTATCAGTCATTTTGACAACAAAGCTGCGTTGTTTGCTCGAACAGATAATCATCTCTGCATAATCTTTTGGTATATAAACTCGATCATTTCGTTTCAAGATTCTTTTGACCATAGCAAAGTGTCTACCGTTTGGCAAATATGAGTGTCTTCGCTGTGGAAAATACGGATTTATTGACTGAAATCGACCAAGATGAACTAACGCTAAGAAAAATCTGATCATTGTATGATTCCTGTTTCGGCCTGTGCAACTACGTGGGAAAGCAAGATGTTTAACCGTGGTAGGAACGTTATCATTGATGAAAAATAACACGAAAGATGCAACTTAATTAGATCCTTTCCGTCCTTCTCGTTCGTGGTAGGTATAAAATGTTGTTTTATCTGTTCCCAAGTAAGTTAACACTGAAAACATTCACAGTTAACTGTCGAAGATAAAACTTTCCTTTCCCAGTTTCTCCAACAGTTTCCTGCGCACCTGCAGGACTAGGCACTACTTCCAACATGTTTGCTACACCTACAACAGTTGACAGTCTACAGCGCAACTTGTACCAATATACCAAGCGCAAGCAACAGCTTCTTGACATGTGCAGTTTTCTCACAAGACGTGCGTCTACGCATAACGAACACAGTGGTGGTGTTAACTCCATTTCTACCAAAACTTGTCATCGTTTTACAACAACAAAAAAAAAGACGATTCAATTGTCTACTGATGCGTCTTACTGTATTATTCTGCTTCAGAAAATATCTGAGGCTAAATAATTATATATAAAAAATAAAACAAAAAGAAGTGTAGGTGTATCATGTATTAATTCACTCACCTGCTATACTCAGCTCGATATCATTCTTTATTTCTCCGCTTGTTAATACATTGTTATACTTATTTATGAATTCTTCCAACGAGATAGAAACATGAAATTTGTGTGGATAGGGATGTTCGTCGGTCTGTTTCAGCTGGCTTACAGCTTGACTTCGTAGTTTAAAGTACTCCTGCAAATAAACAATCTACATAAATAACTTTCTTACCTCATTTTGTTAAAATGCACTTGCAAATCACTCTTACTATGACTGAAGGATAAATAGTTCAGAGGAAAAACAAATTGTGTTCACTACCTTATCAAACTGCAAAATCATGCTTTTAGTTCCACCATCAAAGTAACTTAAAAGCAGTTGTTTCGGAACTTAATTTGAATTGCTACGCAAGCTGTCATGAAAGCCTGCTTGCTGGAAGTGATGAAAGGTTTTCTTTCTATGCTGCGCCTACTGGATGACTCTTAACGTTTAATGTGCTATGGAATAACAGAATTCCTCATTCTAAGAGGCGAAAAGTCTAGCAAGAAATAGTGCATGAAAATCAATTTGTGAACATTAGTACAATGGTTTATCATGCAGGACTCTACTGGCGATTACAAAATTACGAAATTCAGTTCCGCATAATATTGATAATCGTGTATATTCTTAAGAAATATACCTATAATCTTAAAGCAGCAAGCGTCTTCGTTATCATCGGAATATTCTCTTAGCTACGAATACAGTAGTACATAAACAACAAAAATGCAACAAACGAGGCTTTTTTTTAAAAAAATTTGAATTCAAATAAAACTTCTCTACAATAAATTTTATTCTGAAAAAATACACGGTTGTACACAAATTACATACATAAGAATTGGAAATAATTGCTTTTTTCTAGAATCGATTTCAAGATGCACACATCAATTAAAACTACACAATACCCGTACTTACAACAAGTTAGTCGTTTTGTCTGTAATTAGTGATGTGGACCACTGGAAAAAAAATTATACAACCTAAAGAAAAAAAGTAATACAACGCTATATCAAACTTTTTTTTTAAGCGTTTAATCCTTTAAATGACTACGATTAACCATTCCGCATCATTGAGAGTTGCTACCAGGGCTTGAAAAACTGTCTTCTGACCTAGGTTAGGTGCCACAATAATACAAATACAATTTGATGCATAGGCCTGCATGTTTTGGTTTTAAATTATAGTTAGTGGTAGGTGCCAAACACGTATTCCAAGTCGCCAAGGTATTTTCAAGCTCTGGTTGCCACATAAAATATTATACTTCTGACAATATGAACAGTATTAGTAAAATACGTTGCCACAACTCGTATTTATCATATACCGGTACCTAATAATGTAGAAGAACGCGAGTCCACTTAGCGATCTCTTTGTGACAAAAATTATCACGCCGTTGTACTCAAGCCATTGTGTTTAAAAAGACGACTGTGAATCAAATCTATTTAAAATCTGTCTGTTTACTCACATTTGGACTAACTTCATCCTCTTTCAACTTGTCCTTTTTCTTAGTCGCAGCAGCCTTAGCAGCTTCTTCCTGTTTTTGACGTTCTTTCTCTGCCTTCTCCTTTGCCTTCTGTTCCGCTTTCATTCGTCGTTTAAGTTCACTACAAGAAAACAGACACGAAATTGATTACTCAAAGATACAAACCAAAACTCATCACTCAGTTTCCTTTAATGGACGCGTAACTAGAGAAAACTAACTTTAGCATAACGAAACAATCTCAAAAGCTTTCTCATCAGACTCTATCTTTTAGAACAACTTCGCTACCTCTTTAACAAACATCTAGAGTAACTTCCGAACATTCTGTGTACAGAAGCAAACGTCACTTAACGGGAAAAGTGAATACCAAACTGACAATGAGATGTATATACATCGAAATATGAATTGTAGCTTCAATTCTTTACAGCATTTACTATTGAGGTCATTACTTTCTTTTTCCATAGAAGAAGTTAGGGAGATGAGGAAACGCAATTCTGGACTAACATCAAGGTACATCCCCCACATCTGCTTGGTATGACTTAAGAAAATCCTTAGTTAAAACAGTCAATCCCCTGTTTCGAACTAAAGATTGATTGAATTATTAACGTCCGAAATGAGTTAATGAGCATCTTTGAGCGGGACTTAGTTTTTTTTTAATAATGTGGGCTATGAACCACTCTTTTCAACGGACTCTCACGAGACTTGAAGCCGTGGCCACGCGCACAGAAAGAATGTGTGCCAACCTTCCGGAACACAGAGGTATACGAAATGAAAGACTTCTAGATTACTTGATGTGCATCCAACCCCTAAACGTCTTTACTCACTAATAATAATAATAAAAAAAAAAAAATCAAACGAGAAGCTTTAAGCGCAAGATTTAAAGAAAAGATGTAAGCATTTGCTTCTTCACACGAACTCTTTGCATAAATTTCCTGAATAGATATCCATGATGTATTCCCTTCATCTCCATATCTTTAAACACGCCAACTACGTGTAATATGTAAATCAAGGTGTGGAAGTGTCTACATCAAAATATTATACATGAAAATTAATAATATTTTCACATTGATTTTAAAACTAGGTTATAACTAACAGAGGAGATTATTGTTGAAATCAAAAGCAGCTAGAGTAAAAAAATTTACATAAACGTATTGCTTTAATCTTCCTATTAACTTACATGTTAGAACTGTATGCGAGTAGTAAGTTACACGCCATCTACATTCAAATTAAAGTAAAGAAGAGAAAATAATGAACTTCACTCATGCAACACGAAAAGAACAAAGTTTTATGTAATTAATACGAGAATCTTAACCCAGCATAAATAAATCTCAAGTACAGAGAGAAAAATAATACAATTTCTCAGGCTTAATAATTTTAAAGCTACGTGGCTGTTTATGTGAACCACAAAAGCATTTGAAGATTATTCAACTGTTTAAGCTCATAACACCCTTTAGGATTTCTTATGTATACTAATTTACCTAGATATTCTTTTCGTAAATATTTGATTAAGGCAAGCACTTTTCTATATCATATTTTACATACTTCTTGTCGGATAAACTAACTTCATAAATAAGTGAACATACATAACCATGTACAACAATGGCTTCCAAAGCAAAATTCTGCGGGTATCCTCCATGTAATATATATATATATGTTTCACTGTCTAAATGGTGCAATTTCTAAAGCGCTAGTATTTATAAAACGAAAAACATCAAAAAACGAACGAAAAAAAGTTCTTTACACTTGGGAAGATTAGTAGAGAATTACGATACTCTAATTTTTGAATAGCGGATCGTTACTGGGGAGTCACGCAGTTTTGGGCCCTGCTGTCTACCATCCTAACGTCTTGCAGGATTTTTCAGTTTTACCAGATGCGTGTTAGAAAGAATGGTACCAAGACTAAGGCAGTGTTCGCTACCTTCTTCGCTACTGTACAGGAAAGAGTAACTGCCAAAAGATGCCACCCCTTAGTAATGGGTTCAAGTCAAAGCTGCCTGTCTAGCCCAAAGATTGTAAATTAAGTAAATAGTTACTTCTTTATATAAAATCTTATGCTGAAACCGTTACAGAGTCACAAGGAAACTGCAATATCAACATCAACATTTCATTAAAAATTTAAATTCAAAATCCATAGCTCAGATGGTCGAGATTCGATACTAGCGACCACCACCATCCCGACTGGGGTTCTTCGTCAATCACACGATGCAAATGGCGGGATGATACCTTTAACACAGGCTGACTCTTTCCGCATCCTTTCCCCTAGACTAACCGGTCCGACCCACAGACGCCTAAAGGCTATAAATTCAATGCAATTAAAAAAAAAAGAAAAAAAAAACTATAGAATTGTAGCTGCTTTTGAATTCAACAAACCTCTGCTGAAGCCAAGATGATGTGCTCATTAGACGCAACAAATTCCCAACTTTGTGTTGCTTGTAGCCGCACAAGTAGCTCAACCCATTCCTTGTAGTCGCAAACATTGTAGTATCTCAATGGCTAACTTCCATTCATCAACTGTTGTTAAATGCCCTGAAATGAGAATCCAGGTCGAGTATTACACATATCTTGTTACCCAGTACTGCTACTTTCTAGAAGTCTTTTCCAATTTGCAACAAGGAGTTTCTGATTCAACTACAGTGACCAATTCCCAATCATCATATTTCAATTCCCTTGATACAGCTTGGGTTTAGAAGTTCTCTGCAAATCTTTGAAAACTATTGTATAATTAATTTCTAATATTATATGTAATAATACGTGAAACCAAAACCATTTTCGGGTGCGATAAAGAGATTAGCTAGCTCTCGACTACGAAACAATTCGCTTTCAACTGGGAGGTAAACCAGGCTCGGTTCACGTGTTTGCACTATACGTATGGGGAAAGCCTTGCTACGCAGCCACCGTACTGGAGAAACCATGAGAATCAAAAGACCACGTAATGTTACGGCTCCAACGATTCTGGTTCCGGTAACAGCTCCGATTCGAGTATCAATTCACTTAAGGCTTTTTTTGTCCATTGTTGGAGGAATCCGCCATCGTGTAGAATATCTACACGTTCCATACATCTACATTGCATACAGTATACTACTCTATAAAAATAAGTGGGGAGCCTGATCGGGGGGCTGTGCATGTGCTACCGCCAGGTTTCAGCAGCGAGCGTCCGATTTGGATGGTCTATGCGTTGTTGGAAAAGTTTGTACAGACCTTTCGAACAACTCAACCACAATCGTATTCTTGAGTTGAAAGCTGTCGACAGACAAATTCTCAGCTATTCTGCTGAAGTCTAAAATTAATTTACCGAGCACACCAGCTATTTAGCTATATTTGGACATGAGAAAACATACCTGATGAAACGATAACATGGAGTGATTCTTCCGCTTTCAGGTGCGAGAGCGATTTAGCTACATCTCCCTTTGGGAACTTATTTATGGAGTTTAATAATCAAATTCATTTATACGAACTAATAATGTACTAATAATAGAGAACTATATTTAAGGAGAGAATTTACAACTAGAAAAAAAAAAAACAATACCTGGTCATTTTTGTCCTTAACGATGTAGATCACCCCTCCATCTTGGTACGCACTTTCCATTAATTTACATGGAAATTGTTTTACTCGTCTTAAATCTTTCAGGGGCATACTTTTAACTTCTGTTTTCGCCCAGTTTACCGTCATGTTCTCTTTTACTCATGCTATTTTATAGAAATGCAATATTTTACACACGAACAGTATAATTTCCCGTTAACATATTGTGATTTATATAGCAAACTATTAATAATACATTATACTTATATATTTGGAGAAACTTCACAAACCAAAACTATACAAGAGTCAAAATAACCACCAAGACAAATTTTGTGAAAGTAGAACTTAAAGATTCTACTTCCGAGAGGTATAAAATGAGTAAAACAATTCCCGTGTAAATCAATGGAAAGTGCGTACCAAGATGGCGGGGGTGATCTACACCGTTAATTTGCCTCTGATTCGCTTTACATTATTATTAATATCGATAAATTCGTCTTAGCACTACATTTTTTGCAAGAACACAGCAAAATATAAATATTTTATACAATCATTCCCCCTTCACCAAGCGATGCCCTGCCTCCCTGCTCTTACAACTATTGCGAGGAGTCCAATTCATCTAAGTCTCGAGTTTGGTAAAACTTCTTTAGTGGGGTTAAAAAAAAATTGACCACGGACGTACTCCAGGCACCACACAAATACATTTTGATGCATAGGCCCACATGTTTTGGCCTTAAATTATAGTTACTGGTAGGCGCTAGACTCGTATTTCCAGTTTCCATGGCGACCTAGCACTCCTAATCTTTCGAGTTCTGATGTACTCACACAGAAGAAACGATCTGCCTGCTGTCGCAGATAGTAGACGTACGCCCCATACGTACGTCTACTATTCTTATTTAGTGATCTGTACGGTTATGCACGTGATGCCTAGTGGACGTCTTATGGAATATATGGTTTGGAAATAGCGTAGCAAAATCAAGCTATGTTTGCCCTCACAGATATTAACGATAAAATTAAAGTTCGATCACACAATAGCTAAGTGCGCTATCGTTCTCAGAAAAATGACAAATAGTGAGAATGCGCACGATCCCTGGTTCAAACTCAGTAAGGAATCATTGAATGCCACTGTTCGGAGCCCAATTCAACAAAACATGTAGGTTTCATCCTTAGAAGCTCACAAACTCGTTTAGGATACTCACAACTCAAACAATTAAAACAAATATAAAATATGATAGAACACATATCTAGTTCAAAAAATCTACAAACAAAACACCTGACTCAGTTTGGCAAGAATGACACTAAATACTGCGGAACAATACATTTACTACCCAGTGGAATGTTCACACGTGCTTGTCACACTTCTATCGTACCTTGCATTCCGAACATTCCGATGCGTAGTACCACGTGTCAGTGGAATTTCACACAACTTGTCTTTGCCTCTGCCTTCATTTGCATCTTGACAAATAATTTGATTATAATGCTGAATGGCTAACATCATTAATTACTGAAATACCCAACCGCTACTACATTTGGAACACTTCAGACCACTTTGATTAAACAAGACGTACTGAACTTCACTGAATTTACATCAGCTGCCTGCTGAATGGACTTTGGACTTCCTCTTTTTTGTGCTTGTTTGGCATTGAAAAATGTTTTACTGATGACGTAAGTCACACAGTGAAAAATAATAAAACAGTTTTCACAAGGACCATATGAGGAAATAGTCAAGGAATTGAAAAAAAAAAAAAAAAAACTAGGCTGAACAATTTTATGAGTCACTACAATACTTATATTCTACAATGAACCTTCAAAAATATACATTAGTACGCGAAAGGGGTTGACAATACTATAAAATCGAATTTCAAAACTATAATTCCCTCAATGAAGCATTGAGCGAATACTCGTAACTGGCATGTTGCGAAGCAAAATCCGAAACAATGAGCGGACATTGTTTTCGTGAGGTGCACTCTGGATCGTCGAAGGTTTCTTCTACATTTTCCTTTCCTTCTAACAAAGCAAAGAAGGATGTACTGGACTTATTTTACCCCCTTCCTTTGCGAAAATTCCACAGACCGGATTTCAAAGTTCATCTTCAGCTGGCACAGTTTACTCTCAATACATGCTTTCACTAAATTCTGCTTCTTAGTGTACTCTTTTCTTCGGCCTCATCAGCTCTTTCAGTAACTTGGACTTAGCTTCACCATTTCTCTTTTATTTTTATTACTATTCTAGTATGAAATAATACGTCGAACATTAGCGCAAAGAAACATTCTTAATAAATGTCCATAGTTTTACTACATCAGTTAAATTACACGCATGAAAAATAACTAATAAGGGAGTTTACGAAAATATTTCAAAATTAAGTTACAAAGTTGTTTTGTTTCAGTTACCAGTAACAGCCACAGACTAGTGTCAATAGCAGCATAGTAGGTTTAAACTCTGCAAGTCATCTTGCTTTACTTTTCAGCCTCCTCTATCCCTACTAAACTATCACTATTATTTTTTTATTATTATTATTAGTTACATAACAGTATATTCCATAAGCGGCCACGGTAGCTCAGTGGTAGAGCGCTCACTTCTGGTGCGTGGGGTCCTCGGTTCAATCCCGGTTCGTGCCATGTGGGCTTTGTGGTGGACACACACCGCGAGCGTTAGTTTTCTCGGGGTTCTCCTGTATCCTCCCACCTTTTTCATTCCATCAATTCTCCCATCATCATTAATTTCACCTCAGAAAAAGTTGCCTGAAGCCCTTAAATAATATTCAAATATATTCTACAACTTGTAAAGCGTGCCACTATCCATTAATCGTTAACTTATAAAAATATTATACGCACGTTTCTTTTTGAACTTCCGGACTTTTCAGGTCTGTCGGAACCCTTACAAGGTTTTTCTTAGTCTCACTAGACGGATAATACCCAGTAGAGCACCTTTCCACATCACTTTCCCCCAGATGATGAGCTCCCTACGGGACGCCATCTACAAATGGGTAATGATCGCCTATTTTATGAACTATGGTGAGCTAGTAGCACAGGTCACCGCCTAGGATCGGCACTGGATTCTCCCTTTTTCCGGTAATCGTGCGCCACGAAGGCGGCCATATCTTTAAGGCTTGAGACAAATTTAGATCGCAGCCCTGAAACTGTATACACAAATACAACTATTCGATGTGATAAGGTAGAATAATCCTTGCCTTTTAATCCTCTACATACATGAAGAGGACCATACTTAAATATGAATACAAGGAAAGATTCCAAATGAAATTAATTACAAACTTTTATCCAATTCTCAATGTTGCCCAATAATATTCTAACATGTCCTCGTACAATAAATCCCTATTTACTCTGAAAATTAGAAGCAAGTACAACGTTGCAAAACATCAGCATTCTGATATCATTTCTTTCGTAAACTGAGCTTTGGACTCTTCGATCATACACGACGCAATGAGTTTCTTGGACTATTCACGAAAACGGTGAAACACAGTTTCTGCAAAAGGGCAAATTTTTTATTGCGACCCATGTCGAAATACAAGAACAAGCATTCGCATTTTATTTAGAAAAATAAATAAAATATAATAATAATAATAATAAAAACGCAGAATCATCATCTTAATTGTCAGCGTTCTGCGAAAGTGGCAGGCCAGTCAAGGCAAGTGAAGCTTTTCCTTTCCTATTCAGCCCGATCTTGCTGGGAGTATTTAACTACCTTGATACTGTCACGAGTTGCATTCATCATCTTTCTCTTCAATAGCGTTTTCTCACGTAGTCACTGCTTAACCTATGCTCTAACTAGTTTCTTTCAATTTTACGTAAAGGACTATTAATAAACAAATCCGGGGTAAAATTATTCCTAAGCCGGAGATATTCGTTTTAACTTACATAGTTATACAAAAAGACTACCTTTCACCTCAAAATAAACAGTTACTGAATGAGTGATTATAAGTATCTTCTCTACAAGAAATAAGTGGTCTCTGACAATACACAATTTTTGATGATATTTTATTTGGTGAGAAGTTATTCTTCGATCTATTTTTACTTTGAAACAGAGAAGTCATTTTTACCCTATGATAACGGCATACACAAATTATCATAGCATTATTGATCATAGTTTATCAGTATTAATTAACGTTAGTGACATTAAGGAATATTCTTTACATTCAAAGCAGCGCAAATTTCTCTGTCGAATAACAGGATTTATAGCAAGTAGGCCCCCTACTCCAAATATTTTTAATTTATTCTGAAAGAAATGAGCTACCTTTGAAATTTCGCATTATCAGTTAGGATATGAAGAGCAGATGAACATAAATCGCGTGTTTGAAAATACAGTTTTGAGAAAGATATACGGGTCGAAACAGAATTCATAATAAAGAAACTCCACAGACGGTATGATTCACTCGATGGTGGTACTTCAAAATGACGTCAAAACAATTAAGATGGAAGATTATGTTCCATTGTGGCTGGGAAGCCGGATGAAAAGACGCCGTTGGAAAGACCAAGATGTTGCAGGGAGAACAATATCAGAAAAAAAATCCTCAAGAGACCATGATGAAAACTGGCCTGATCTTGTCCGGGATAGAATCCAATAAATAGGGAACGTTTTTTACTGTGGCTATGAACTTGCCAGTTTTGTAAACCATAGTTCAGTATGAACTGACTAGGCCTTTCGGGGCGGCTCTTGCACCGTTATCAGGCCGTCGCGTCATAGAGATGTAATTTACGTTGAGTACGTAGCTTTTTTGAGAGATG
Organism: Lepisma saccharinum; assembly: GCA_022664845.1. Lineage (NCBI taxonomy): Eukaryota > Metazoa > Arthropoda > Insecta > Zygentoma > Lepismatidae > Lepisma > Lepisma saccharinum. The sequence goes on from JAGDQP010019521.1 coordinate 21,510, forward strand.
AGATGGAATGTGAAAAATAACAAATGTGTACATATAAGTATGGGCAAATATGTGTATTCACATACAATATGATGTCACAAAAAAAACTACATACACACTCAAATTATACAGCGAGAGCCGCTGCAAAATGCCTACTCGGTTTATATTGAGGACGACATTATAAACTTCACTTTAAAGTGAGTCATAATAGTTGTAACTTTGTAATTGGAACCCCTGTGCGTTTAAAAATGACTTTATACATACAGTTTTAGTTAGTTCGCTCATACCGAAAATAAACCATCTGGTAAACAGTCTGTAAAAATCGATGAGCGACCAAAATCAAAAGAAAATACAGAACAGTAAAAGTAAGCATGATTATTTATATATAGAATTATACTTTGCCTTGGGAAATTATTTAAACCAACTTGAAACTATACTTCTCTCTCATTTTCTACACAACCCACAGTAGAAATAAGTATCTCGAATTTTTTCGCGATAATTATTTCTCAATATAGAAATTGATGGAGCGACAACTTCGTTCTTTTTAGCGATGGTAGTACGAATGTAGAACGAGTGGGTGCGGCTATGGTAGAACCAATACTACATGTCACGGCGCAAGCCCGATTACCAGATAACGCTACCATCTTCACTGCTGAGATGTAAGGAGTCTATTTGGCATTAAAATACACCTTAAACCTAGATTTTTTTTAAAAAAGAAAAAAAGTCAGCCATTCTTCGGCAGTTATTTCAGTGTTCCAGAATATAAATTACATAAAGTCCCTCCCCATACTATCAATGTATTATATATGAATTCATTTGTTCCACCTACGGGAAAAATTATTCAATTTATATGTTGAGAAGAATACGAGAGCCGTTTCTTTAATCACGCCATTACATTAGATACAAATGCTAGAGAAACACTTCTTTTTCCTAATATGCTTATCACCGAGCTCACATTACCCCGGACTGATATTTTTAAAGGAAGCGTAAAAATAAAATTAGAGACAACTGAGTTGAAAACATTAAAAAGATGCTTGTGTATCGATTTTTCTAAAAAGACTATTTAGTAACCCTAGCATTACCAAGGTATTTTGGGGTAGCATTAATTACCAGGGGGAAGGGGGCTCTAAGGCCCACAAGGAAAATTTCATTTTTTCTCACGGAAACTATTTTATACTGTCTGATATGAACATTGTGTGTCTAAGACATCACATAGTTTTCTTCGATTTTATTACCATGTTTCTACGTACAGTGTTGCCAGCTATGTATATAGTTATGTACGTGACAATTTTTTTTATGTTAGTAACTATGACATATTTCTTATACTTGTTTTTATAGAAAAACAAACAATAAGATCAAAAGCACCTTAGTACAGTATAGTATATGCACGAAAGCACTTTCATACATTTCATTAGATACCATATATCATATATGACATTTACAGTATTCTGTGAATAGCCCGTTACTACTACCAAGAGGGACAACGCATTACTTTAATTATAATTGGTATAAGGCAAGCAATAAAAATGAAGCAAGTACGCTGTATCAACAATTTTGCCTAGTTGGAAATTTAAAAAAAAAAATTGTGGTAATGCTAGGTTTAATGTAGGGATATGAAAAAAATGTTATAAATAGCCTTCTAGCAAGAAAAGTGGTAACCTTATACTCCAGACTTAGATCTAACCATACACGAGCTCAAAGTCACATTTTCAAGATTAAGTTAAAATCTACTCCTTTCTGTGAATGTGGTATGAAAAAAAAAATCTGCGTCACTCTTCCTTTTACCCCAAACGGGGTTTTGTACTGATAATTATATTAACAAGTATGCAAGATCAGTATATCGTATTTCTATCAGGTGTCCTCCGTTGATGAGTCGGTAGACTAGTAGTAGTAGTTCGGATTCCACTTTAAGCTGTAGGTCCCGCTTTCCATAACCTCGATGCTGCATAAGGACATTAAGGAGAAACAAACTTATTTCTATTCATATGTAATATAAATAAATAAAGCAAAGTATTTAAATCAAATAAACCCGGTTTCAACACAAAATTTTTTTTTTTTATTTTTAAAAAAACAGTTTTTGCCAACCCTGATGGTAACATGAGGACCAAAGCTTCAGACCACGTGACCACATGATAAGCAAAAGCATATTTGGTTGCTAATAGAAGACTAATATTAACAATGCTTGTGTAGTTCCACAGAGGAAACTTGGAGCGTATTTTACTTACGAATGAAAAATTGGTTAAGTCAAATATTGGGTCAAACCATGTCAATGCAATGTTGTCTACCATGAAGTTTTTACGTAGAGAAGTGCAAAACATAGAAATAACCTATTATCCATAAAGATTCTACAATGCATTACGTTAGAAGAAAACCGACTACCTAACTTCTGTCTAACTACAGTTGCAGGAGATTACTTTTACAGAAAGACGTTAGTTACCTGCTTGTTAAACATCTCTGAATCATTAAATCTCGCATACAATTAGTTATCGCTGCATTAGCTGTGCATGAATTTTTTTATTATTCATTCATATTTCACAAATACGTGTATATACGTGCACCCTACTTTTTCGGGATGGGCTTTCTTTACTGTATTCCACTTTCTCAGACTGCGATTTCTATACTGTATTCCACTTTCCGACTATGTTTCCTTCACTGACTCCCAGTTTTTATTATTATTTATTGTACTCAGCTCAATTTTCAACAAAAAACACCATTTCCAAAAATTTTCTCATCAGTACTTGCGCAGGCACAGAACGACGTCAATTGTTTTTGATGTGGACGTCCGCCATCTTGTTTTTCTATGTCTTTAAATTGTGCACGTGTGTTCAGTGAACTTCTTTCTTTCTACAACTGAAGACGGCTGTAGCTGAAAATTATAAGTGACTTTATAGTAGGGTTGCCACGTATTTTGGGTAAAATTTACGCGTCCCGTATTACCAGTAGTAAATTCAGACATCGATAAATTTAACAAATAGGGATGGTCTCTTTTCCAGCTGTTTACTATGCAGACTAGCGAGCAGATTCTGTCACATCCCCAGACCCAAACCTGAGTCCTGGGGACTTAATACTCACGCCTTGTGTTTGCTCTAGTTGATAACATACTGAAAAAATTAGTGTCAATTCAATACTTTTCGTCCACTTTTCCAGAGTGACCACACTGTGTTAAATCAACACCGTTTGTTGTATGATTTCGATGATTCAGCAACTGTGATAGTGGTAGCATGAGACTCTTCATTGAGTTGAATCAGCATTGACAATTCAGCCATTGTTGAATCATCGAAATCAAAACCGTTTGTTGTGTTTATTCAAGACCAAAACGGTGGTCGCCCAGGGACACAAAAAAGTATTGAATTAACACAGTCATTTTCTGAAGTGTAGATAACGTTAACTGTCTAGTAGTACAGGGCCCAATAAGCTACTTTTATTTTATTTCAGATTTGTCCCGCATTTTTTGCCGAGTGCCCCGTAATTCATTCATCAAAAAGTGGCAACCGTACTTTATAGTGTATTTTGTTTTACTTTGTAATTGTGCATGTGATCTTCCATATAATTCACAGCCATATTCAATCCACTACTGAATAAGGCCCCTCCTGGAGTTTGCTGCTGCCACGCTGATCAGACGTGTTCACGGAGAGGAGAGTCGAAGCTCTTAACTGTGATCGCCACTGTCTTTTATTCACAGCAGCTCCACAACTGCATCACGATGCTGGGTGGGCACCGTTCCAGACCCTCACGCCTTGGGAAAATTTCCTTGGCGGAGCCGGGAAGCGAACCCTTGACCCCACGATCAGCAGTCAGCGTCGGTAACCACAAGACCAGCGGGGCGGACTTTTGTCTCTCTCTCTCTCTGGTAATAAAGGTAGAAAAAAAAGATACATTGGAGAATACTAACAGGCAGATGTACAGGAACTTCACAAACCCAACAGAAAAGCGGCAACGTTTTGCAAAAGCGTTTCCACATGGTAGGAGAGCAAATGAACAATTCGTGATAAGAAGTCACCATGTTGCCTACTGATGCTGGGTAATAGTGTGACCAGATATGTATAATAATAATAATAAATCACAGCCATATTCAATCCACTAGTGGATGAGGCCTCTCTCCGAAGGGAGGAGTTGGTCTACTGCTCCCACGCTGACCAGACGGGTTGGGAGAGGCGAGCCGAAGCTCTCACTGTGATCGCCAGTGTCTTATTCACAGCAGCTCCCCAATAATCCTCACGATGCTGGGTGAACAACGAAATTTTTGAGCCCCCACCGGGAATCGAACCCAGAACCACTCGCACTTAAGTCGAGCGCGCTACCGACTAAGCTACGCAGGAGCTCCCAGATATGTTATATGGATAGATATGGAAGAAGAAATGGTACTTACATATTGAAGTGGGAAGACAGGTGTACATAAGTTTCACAAACATAAAAGGCAACGTTTCGTACTAGTTTTCATGGGAAAGTCAGAGATGACTAGTGCTAGGGAGCCGCCATGTTACCATATTTAGACAACCGGATGGAAATTCGGCCGTTTCGGAGCTACATACTTTACAGCTTCATATTTCCAACACCACGAACAACAGAGCTGGTGCGGCGTAGTTTGTCAAAGAATTTAAAAAAAAAAAAACCTGCTCTATTAAAAAAAAATGCGTGTGCAATGGCCACGAAAGGGATTCTTCAAAAGTAGGCGATTTCGAGACATTTTCTAGATTGTATATCGAAATCAACATGAATAAGAGGAGTTCCCGTGTGAGTTAAAATGATATACGTAATCGCCGCCATCCAACCGGGCAATGACATTCCTTCTCATTGATAAATAAAAAAAACGTACTATCTGTAATATGTAACTGTTACTCCTGAAACTATGCAACCCCTTATGTAGGTTACCAAATGGCGTCTCCTTAGCACAAGTCCTGCACCTGTCCGCTCTGTCCATTTTCTCTCCTACCATGTGAAAATGCTTTTGCGAAACACTGAGTTTTGTTTTGTGTTTTTGACTTTCCTGTACACCTGTCATGATATTCTGATACGTAAGTATCTTCTTTCCCATCTTAAGCTGCAGTTTTGTTTGTGCGATTGTCGCATACGAAGATCGCAAGCAACTGCTGCACGCGCCACTGCATTGACAAGTTGAAAGGAAATCAGTGAAGACGGTTTGGTTTGCGCGTCGTACGCATGGTGTCGCTATCAACTGTTACGACGACTCCTTCGGAGAGCAGTTAAGCTGCAGCAATCGCATGCGATGCAGAGTATTGTGCAGTTTATATTTTGTTTTCTTTGAATTTTGAACTATTTTATGCCAAATATGAACTTCAGCAGAGATAAGAATTGAGAGCTACTTCAAGAATGGACGAAAATACTATGAAATTGTTGGTAAAACCCAAAAGAAAGACAATACATGCAAAGATGTAATTGTCTTGTAGTAAGTTTGATGTTCAATAGATGGCAGCAGAGTTTGCAGGCAGCTTGAAGTAACACTAGTGTTTTATATTGAATGAAAGTTGAGTTTAATTTAAAATGCTGCTTATATTATTATGATTTGTAACCATGCCTAAAATTCTGTTACTGTAAGAAATATTGTTTACAGAAAGATCTTAAACCCGTAATGTACGAAAAGTAAATCGTATAGATGTATAAAGTATTGTAACGCGTCGCCAAATGCACAAACGAAACTACCCCACGAAATACTTCCGTCGCAAGTATTCGCTAAACGAAACCGCACCTTTATATAAAGTACATATAGGAGAAGGCCGGATAGGCAGTGTAATAGGTGAAATCTTAACAGAAAGGAAAGAATCCGTACTTACGAACATTTTGATAAAAATCACATACACAACACTATATAAAGTAACTTTTAATTTTAGGCTTCAGCCGTGATCACTTGTAGGCAAGAAAGAAGTTCAGTTTTAACACACGTTCGAAATTTAAAGGAATAGAAAAACAACATGGCGGAAGACCACATCAAAAACAATTGACGACGTTTGCGCGTACGCAAGTATTGATGCGAAACGGGGTTCGGAAATGGTGTTTTGTGTTGAAAATTGAGCTGGGTACAATAAGAAATAAATAGTAAATGAAAAATAAAAACTGGGACTTAAGTAGGAAAGTGGAATACAGTCGGAGAAAATAGGATATACTATATAGAACGTGCCCTGAAAAAAAGTGGGATACGGTATAGTAGGAAACGCAATGAAAGGGAGTAGGTTGCTAAGTCAATTACAAAAACTGGTGAATAGGCAGGGTGAAGGGGAAGTAGACGAGGGAAGAAAAAAAAATACTGCAGATTTAGACCAGGTTTCAGCTTAGCATTCTAGACCCGAATCCTCCTCCTTTAATCACACAGTTTTATCCTAAACTTACCAAGATCAAACAAAATCTGCATTCTCACTTCGGCATACTCCTGACCCCGATACCAGATCCGTCTTTCCCACCACACCGAGATTAGTTTTTCAGCATCCTCCCAATCTTAGAAACATCGTTCCTTAGACTAACCCTTCGTCTCCTTTGTCCTCAGTTCCCGCCCACAAATGTAACACCGCTACATGTAAAACCTGTCCCATCCTTATTACATCTCCATCTATCTCTATTAACACAGCCATGGCAATTCCACTCTACATCCCAAAGGTACCTGTCAAACCTCAAATACATCCTAACCTACACACTCTGCCCGGCATTCTATGTGGAGGAACAGGTGGCCCTTTGAATCTCCGTGTCAATAATCACCGCTCTTTTTCCGTCACCAACAGACCCGATTCGCCAGTGTCTACACACACGCAATTACACAGCACTGACTTCGATGACAATTTCCGTATAGCTGTAATTCATACTCTATCCCCCACCATAAACACATCCACACGTAGTCTCTGGGAAGGAGCTTTCATACAGGCTTGAATGCTGAACTCAAACCTGGTCTAAACATTTTTCTTTCTTTCCTCCTCGTCTACATCCACACTTCCCCATCACGACTTTCTTCTGACTCCCACTTTTTGTGATTGACTCAGCAACCTATCTTTTCATTGCGCTTCCTACTATACCATATCCCACTTCCTTGACGCAAACGAATTATTGCCGTTCCATTCATGCTCATTTCGACTCACCTTTACTTCAGGGAATTTCTAGGAATCCTATACAGTAGAAGTCCGATAGACCGGCATCCAACAGTCCGGAACGCCCGATTGTCCGGCACCATCCCAGTTTTTTTTCTTCTGTAAACGCTTGTGAACGACAGTTGAAAGCGCTTGGCGCGGTTCGGAACCACTCGGAAGTGTCCACTACGCGTCTGCTACTGTTACCATTGTTCGGACTTTACTCGGCTGTCACCACACACAAGTTCAGTTCATTGTTTTCGATGTACGGCTTAGCCCTAGTAGTAAGAGGTACCGCCCGACAGGTAGGCATTTTCGGTAATCCGGCACTGGGCCGGTCCCGAACGTGCCAGACTTCTACTGTACTTACTTTCGGGAACCCCTTGCGCGTTCATTGCACTATTTTTTAATATGCATTTTTAGATAGTGCAGATTTGAAGTCTTTAACGCTACCACGCTGCATCAGATCTATTGTCAGTGATACTGGAAATACGAAGCTCTACAGTTCATTTTTCCATGCTTTCGACGGACTGTAGCTCCGAATTTCCACTTTGTTGATTGGGACTTTTCCTCATATCATTCCTCAAAGTTTGTTTGTGCATTACGTCACCACCCTGTAAAATTGGACTCCAAAGCGCGCAATGTGCGTAGAATGAGCTTTGCTGCAGTTTGAAACAACTGACGGTCAATGTATGCATAAGGAAGGTAAAAAGAAGGTGGTGTTTATACCAAGGAAGTCGAAGTGCGCGTAATTGTAAACTAATTTGTCGAGCAGTATGATTGTGCCTCAGTTTATGAGCGGAGGGGGGCAGCGTGATAATTTATTTCTGGAGTTGTGAGGTCAAGAACAAATTAAACGAGAGACCATACTTCCCGAGACCCACGCACACATGTACCACAGCACCTCATACGCTATGTACAAGAGGATAAACGGATTTTGCAGATCTTTCATGTGAGAAGAGTACTTACGGAGTGCATTTTCCGCCAAATCATTGGCAGACAAGGAAGATTTTTTCTAAAATTTCTGCTGATATGTGAGAAAACTACAAGAAATTCAAGTCTCTTGATAAGTAACACAAGTGCAAGGGTGTACAGAAACAAAACATTACTTAACCTGACCAACCTACAGAAGTACTTCTGCGCGCTTATTCGTAAGTCCGGGTATACGTCATTAATTGACAGCTTATCCAGAATAAACTTAAAAACTTCCTAACTGATTTAGATTGTACACTGCGGAAGTAGTGACACCAAATATAAGGTAACCTAACGTTAGGCTAACAGTCGCTCTCTCTTATGAAATCGTTAACTACGTGAAAATCAAGGCCATATCCTACAGGGCGTACCAAGCAGAGAGGTATTACGGCACCATTACACACTATACAAAGGCAAACTAACTTTACATGTCTTTTATGTGTAATACGTATATACTGTGACAGGTGTGTAATAGGTATATACTAGCCACTTCGGTACTTATGCTGTTTAGGAACTACGGAATGTGGAAATTTTTCGGGCGTGGGTGAATGAGTAGTAAATAGATTCGAATTTCAGCGGAGCACATGCTAGTTGCTACGAAACTGTACCCACCGTGTAATTAGCTGTTATATAAAACCTGTCACATAGGTATGAAAAACGGAAGAACCTAACAAACCCACTTTGAATGCTGCGACTCACACGGCATTAATTCGTATCTGCGTAGTTTTATATTCACCATATTAAACTGGCTTACCACATGAAAAGTATTGTATTTAAAGGATCTGGTTTTCCCACAATATGTCTCTCCAGAAGTACATAAACGCCGCTACTTCTGTTATATGACGTTAAATGTATTTTAAATGTGGCATTTCTTGGTTATACGGCATCCACTTTCTTTCGAATAGCAACAAATTATTTCAATTTTCCTGCTACGTTAAATTAGAGCACATCTTACGCAGTTGGACGTATACCGTACCCAAGTTAACCCATACACGTTGTTACTTCCATTGTTTCGGAAGCGCAGAATGTGACGTAAAATCAAGAGATGATCAACAACCATACGCCCTTCCATTATGAACAGAGAACATCTTATACATGGTATACAAGAGTGCTTTTCTTTCCCTCTCTCTCTCTCCTGGAGTACGTCTCGTAAAGCATTAATGATAAGATGTGAAAATCCGAACGTAAACTTTCATAGGTTGTGCGCAACATAAAATGCACATTACACTCTCTAAGAAAACTAGCCAATGCTTCATGCTACTTCCGTAGAATTCTATTTCTGGTCTTTAGGCATCTAAGATTCAGGTAGAGATACGGTAGGAAAAATGATGCTGGGTTGAGTCGCCCACGGTCCAAGCTGAATGAAACATGCCGGCATCTGCCTGGTTAGACTAAAGAAAAACCTGCTATGAAGGTCTGCCGCTGCTGTCGAATTCAAGACCTTCCGAATGCAGAGACTATGATCTAGAAACTACTACAGCCACTCCATAAGCTACTCCTACGTTGCGTGAAGTAAACAGAAACCCACCCACCCTGTACAGTAATACCTCGAATGGACCAGTTATCTTCCCCCTCCATGTGTTTCAACTCTTGGATGAAGAATTGTAGAAATGATTGAATATGGTTGGTATTCCTTTTTTCACAAGAACTTTTGTTAGGGAAGTATTGAAATGAACACAAAAATTGACAACCGCCGCGACCGTAACTCGAACCCAGATCTCGGCTGGGTATGCTAATTTGGGTTAACTTTACTTTATGACCCGCAAAACATATAAAATTTACAGGAGAAAAGGAATATTATCAAAAGGAGGGCAACTGTGTGGGCTGTGATTTAAGGAAATCTTATAGTCTGTAAAGTGCGATATCAGTGAGAAACAGCAATAATCAGATGGAACTATTTGTCTTCGTCCACGATGGGAACGTGGATTGAGGGTCACGTCATGAACGCGGGAAATTGTAATTAAATTACGTCGTGTATAACAGTGAAGAACTGTAACTTGTGGTGGGGAGTGAACATGGTGTGTGTTAAACTTGGTAAGTATAATGAAATAAAAAAAAAAATCTACGCTAATCTAACCCTTGTCCCGAAATATTGCTATTAAAAAGAGAAATGAACTAACCTGATTTTTCTAACCTACCCTAACCAAACCCATGTCCCGAAACATATTAATAATAAATGAACAAACGAGCCACCATGTTTATATTTCAATTTTATCGAGTATATGCCGCCATTAGCATAAATCCGCAGCAGCCACATTTTATTTTTAGGCATCTAAAGCTCAGGCCGGGATACGGGAGGGGAAAGGAGTTGGTCAGGGCCTATGTTGAAGGTGCCATCCCGTAATTTGCCTGGTAACAGGAAAAATCTCAATCAGGATAGTTGGCCGCTGGGATCGAACCCACGACCTTCCGAATGCTACGCCAACCCTCTAGCACTGAGCTACGGCCAATTAAAAAAATCGTAAACATATGGAGTTCTTTGACTTCATAACCAGCTACTAGGGGTGGGAGAACGTCAAGGTGTTAAGACTCTTCAATATACACAGACATCTGGGAGATCCGGCCCAGCCGGCAACTGGGAGATTCGGGTTCGAGTTCCGGCGGTTGTCAATTTTTCTGTTAATTTCAACGGCTGAATATGATTTGGACAGAGTACAATAGTTAGGATGAAATTTGAATAATTGTATGATACATGTATGGACACTCGCAATACGGACAAAAAGGACCATAAGCATGGTTGAGTATACCAATAAATAAGTTTCTAGCTACAAAGAGCAACATTCACTAGTAAGATTTAATTTGTTGTTGGTTGCTGTAGCTTCTTGAGAATGTTACCATCTGAATCATTAAATTAATTTGTCAACTGAAGAAAACATATGCTTGAAGGACTGCGTAATGAACTGACCGTTCACCATGTGTGTGAAGTCACGAGAAATAAGGTCACGCACTTGTTTTATGTAACTTCTATCTTCTTTCTGTTTGTTAACAAGTAACGTCATGACAAATTATACACGCATATTCATTAACCATACTGAACAAATCTCGGCCTATAAGATATAAATAATCGAACAACTTCCTCTTGCCCCCACAGCAAGGTGCACTAACCTTGAACCTTCATACAGTATCTCTACCTAATTAATTACTATTTCACAGCTGTGTACCAACATATACTTGTATTCTACGCATCATTCAATTGTATTCACTTACTTTTTAGAAAGTTTTTCTACTCCATCTACTGCAACATCCGCCATCCTGCTTGCTCTCAGATTTCAACCACGCACGCAACCCAAGGAACTGATGTAACTAGCGGAAATATGACCGCGATGCGTCACGTCCGAAGTTATTTCCCGCCAAATACAAACGTTGAAAATATTTTAACGTGGTGAAATATTTTAAACTCCAGATAAGACAAACGATAATGTAAAGAAACAATATTGAAAATGTTCCATCTTTAACTTTGACTGACTACAAATACTCTAGTTTTCTTTTTTGGTTACCACAGAAAAAAAATATTCTCAAGCAAGCGACCGCAAATCCACAAAATACACGGAAAGCGTTCGAGAGTTGTTTCTATTGTTTATATTTCTCAACAGATGGCAGGCATATAGATAAACAGTGTACACGTTACTATAGCAACAGATTGATTAGAAACAAGAATTCCGGTAGTGATCAGGTGGGTTTTTATTTAAATTAAATTTTAATGTTATTTACTTTTACAGTGATAAGAATCACTAGCAACCAACACTAACTTTATTCATAGTTCAATGTAAATTTCTTGAGATTTTTTTCAACTGATTAGCTAAAACGCAAAATAAGGATATGTTGCACTTTACACATTATGTGTATGATACGAAGATATTAACTTTTACCGCTAGTATTGTACAATTTACTCGTATCCAGAGTAAAATTAGCCATAAAGTTACAGAATATTTATGAAACTGCAAAATCTCGCTTGTTCGTAGTATTTGTACCCAATTCTCGTGGCCTTGGCGTTAACGCAATGTTCGATTCCAGAGAGGGGGGGAGGTTACTAAGACACGTAGAATGCGTATTTTACGTCCGTCCGTATCCCGGGCTAGGGGGTATATATCGGCAGGGGTGGATTTCGCTTTCATTTCTTGGCCTGGCCCACTGCTCTGAAGGGGTACATTTTTTGGGCTGTATTATTATTATTATGCTTTGTTCCGCTGTGCGTTTGGAAACTTTTGACCTACCCCGGTGAGGCCAGTACAGGGCCGAAATCCATCCCTGCGCCCTTTAGCTTCCCCAGAAATTAAGCTCTGATTCTAACAGACATTCAGAATCACTTACCTACATGAGTAGCTTACTCTTCGTGTCTTGTTTTTCATATCTGCCAATGGACTAGACACTAGAAGTTCAATTGTTTCCTGCTGGGGAAAAAAGCTCAACAATGGATTAAATTTGGACTCCACTCAGCTAATAGACTTCACCCGAAGAGGCGATGTGGCCGAAATCCAGAAAGAAGTTACAAAACTATGCCAATATGGCTATAATGATTTTTTATCAAACTAAATTTCTCGTAAGACAAGTATTTTTACACTTACGCGATTTCTTTTTAGTTGTAACTGATAAGATTTTTCCATTGCATATTAGGGTTGCCAACCAGCCGGTATTCTACCGGTCTGGCCAGAAATTTTAGTAATTATTTCTATTGGGCCGGTGACCCGTACCAAGCTTTCACCGGCACTATTGCGACCGGTAATTTTCTAAACATTAGTTGACGGTTTTACTCGTGGCTTTCATAGCGATTTTGCGGCTACCAATTAAAAAAAAAACAACTAAAATCTCGGAGTCAACCTTTATTTTCATAATAGAACACCTTCCCTTAATTTTATCGTTTATTCTATTAGCGCTTATTAACGAGATAAACTTAATGTACTTTGTCTAGCGTATAGTACTCTCTTTAAAAAAAAATTACATCTAGAACAACAGCACGTTATATAAAATATTACCCTACAGATAGTGCTTTTATATAACTGTCAGAACTGAAATACTAAACTATGCTGGAGAAGGATAGCGTCTTAAACATTTCTTAAAACTTCTTTCGTAAAAACATTAATTTCCTTCTTTTATTATTCAGGGGGTAAAGATGCCGAGCCGGTATTTCACAGGTAGTGCTAGAAATTGTACCAATTTTGTGATTAAAATCTGGCCGATACAGAAGTCTCACCGACCTAACATA
>JAGDQP010019522.1:0-15074 GCA_022664845.1 Lepisma saccharinum
AGAAGATCCTGTAGGTCAGCTCTAGATGCCTCGCTCCCTCCAGACAATAAGTAGAACAGAACTACCTACAGTGGAGGTGCCGGAAGTTCATTTGAATTTAAATTCCATTTAAAGCTTCTTCGCATCTTTCGCTTAGGTCCTGGATGGGTTAGGTAAAGAATGACGAAGGTATTGCCTATGGCCTTTCTAAGGTACTATCCCGGCATTCACCTCGTGAACTGAGGAAAAACCTGGGACACCTCAGTCAGAATAGTCAGCCGTGGAGTTCGAACCTACGTGCCTACCCATTGCCGCTCCTAAGTCCGTGACGTTAGTGGAACTTCATGTAAAAGAAGGACTTTAAATCTACTAGATGAATTAATAATCAGTAGCGACTCATTAGATGAAGTTTGTGAAGTTCAGCTTCACTTATCATTTTGATATGCATGAACTAAACAGGCATTAATAAGTATTAATTGGGCCAGAAAGCCAGTCAACATAATCTAAGATCGGATAGTGGCATTATTAGTATCCTGTCTAAGCCCAGCAATCCCAGGATAAATGTTAATGAACAAGGATAATAAGAACGTGTTGATGGATTTTGGTAGTAATTAACCTATTATTTTTGTCACGAGCCACCATTGTTTACAACTAGTAAAATAAAAGACACACTAATCTCGTACAATATTTATTTCAACGACAACTGAAAGACAAATGCATGCCTGTGACATCCTTGGTCGCCTCTATAATTCTCTACCATAAAACAGTTGCAATTCAACAAATAAATCATTAAAGAAAAGTTATTGTCATACACGGCTACAATTATGCCACATAAATGAAAATTAATATTTAATTATGTTAATAATTAACTTTGTTGCACAGTTAAACTTTCTTTGCATTTAATGCTATCGAAAACTTGCATTTTAATGCTATCTATCCAATAACTGATGCAGACAGTACAAAACATTGCAAACATAAACACTCATACATACAAATACACATATATCCATGGACGCATACAGAAAGGACATTTCATATTAATTTTCATTTGTACTTTGAATAATGTATTTAAAGCTAGAACTTGAAATTATCATTCGTTTAGCTAAATAAGTTGTTTATTTATTTTCGTACCTCATGCACACGGCACGCAACTTGAAAGTTGAAACTACCATCTATTATTCAGTATCTGTAGGTTTAGCAGCGCATTTCTTGTGTTGTCGTGCACCTCACATGCAGTGTAAACATAGAAAACACACACAAATATGCAGAAACGGAATATAAACACTTTAATAAAGATAAACAAACATACTCAAAGACAAATAAATACACTGGAGACTGTGTGTTGGTCCACAACATGACTTTATTATTATTATTAATTTCTGAGTGGTCAGGACAAAACCAGAAAGTGGAGAAAACTCTCTTTAAAGTTTAAAAATTCCTGGTCAGTAATGTTAGACCCTTCCTACAAGTATTTATAATTTAAAAATCGTGAAGACATTGAATTTTAAAAAGTAAAATCCACTTAAAATACGTAAAAAACAAATTTCCATCCTATGCTCATAAGATCTCTTAATCCTGTTTAATTTATTCTTCATTCAATTTCACGAATGAGAACACAAAGAATAACCCCCCTTTTGTTTTAATATCCATTTAACATTATATGCTTATATTCCTTAAGATCGTTCAGATATACTCTCTTCCTACAAATGAGTTGTACTTTATTGCATACATCCTATGCTTTATCTATCCAGAAGGAAACAGTTTCCGGCTGATAAACGAATCCATAACCGATATTGAAATGAAATGGGAACCCATTAGAAGCTATTAACTTCCTAATGAAAATCATCAATGCCATACTGAAATTTACTTATTTGCCAAAGTGTTGGAAAACAGCTAAAGTTACCACGTTACCAAAGCCTGGTAAAGACCCAAGGTTTCCTCAAAACTATAGACCTATCAATCTCCTAAATACCATGGCAAAACTTACAGAAGTATATTAAATAGGATCAAAAATACTTGAACATTCATACCATTATAACTAACGAGCAATTCAGCTTCAAAGAAAAACGTCCCACTACCCACCAACTTGTTAGGTAGTGGAATACATTACAGAGAAATTCAACAAATACGAAAGCAGACGTGCAGTATTCCTTGATATAGAAAAGGCTCTTGACCGAGTCTGGACAACAGGCCTTCTCTATAAACTCGTACAAGAAAAACTTTCAGCTCCCTGCGTCCACACCCTCAGATTCTTCGCGTCAGTAAACTCACAATCTTCCACTACCATAAACATTGAAGCCGGAATGCCCCAGGGATCACTTCTGGGACCTACACTATTTAATATTTACATTAATGACACCCCCACAGACAGCAATACAAACTTAGCTCTGTTCGCAGATGACACATGTATATTTGCATGCAGCTGTGAACCACAACAAATACACAAATATCTACAAAATTACTTACGAAAACTAGAACCATGGTTTGCTAAATGGAAAATTAAAATTAATGTCAACAAACCCGAATCAGTATACTGCTCAAGAAGGCGTAAGGAATCACAGACAACACTTCAGCTGTTCAATACAACAACAGAATGGCAGGAGAAAGCAAAATACCTAGGGGTAACACGCGACCGAAAGCATTCAGGCAACAACTCCAATCTCAAATAGGTAAAGCATCAGGTAAGCTTGCAGAATTCAAATCCTTACTCACCAACGACCACATGAACAACAAAACAAAGTGAAAACGTTACAAATTAATAATACGTCCAATACTTAAATATGCTGCACCAGTATGGGGATACGCCGCTGCTATACACACAAAGAAACTCCAAACGTTTCAGAACAAAATAGTCAAACTATCAACAAAATGTCCGCACTAAACGAGGCTAGACCCTCTACAAGCAAAGCTCGACATACCATTAATGAAAAACCATATCGAACACCTAGCGCAAGAAACAAAATATAGCAAGTAGAAATCCAGGAAATAGCAGACACTTAATTGAAGGATACTTCTGCAGACTACGATGAATGGAAAAAACGGAACTAGCATCTGGAACTTAAAAAGTAAAAGTAAAAGATATTCGTGGAATGTTGTAATGAATATGAAACAAATAGAAAGCCAGAAATGTTTACAAGATTATTTTTATTCAAAACTGATTATGAAATTATTAAAACAATGGCTCCCGTTTACTAATACGAGTTCTTCACATTGATAAAGAACACAAGACTGAAAGCAAATATCATGCACTTGTTCCAGAACACTGTCGAAGTCAGTCATTTCAGCCATAACATCATAACTGATTTTCTCCATGCATATACGTATTTTGAAATGATTTAATACCAAGTTGATTGTAAACAATAGAAAATAATTTCATATTGAATATTCTGTCATGCAATTTGGTTTGGGGAGTTTTGAAGTTACATCTGACAAAATCTTGAATTCTTCCGACACTTAGCACGGATATTTTCAGCTTTCTACATTGTAACATTGCCTACAATATTCCAACGATCATTGGTTAGTTTGGACACCAAGATATTAACTCACAGACACATGATCATCCGTTCTGATCTCAGCGCATCACACTCTAGAGAACAAATACCTGTTGACTGTGCAGCGTAGCATGGGCAATTGCATAACAGAACGAGTGGGAGTCTGTAAGACTGTCAAGACGTGATTTCAATGTAAGGTTGCTACATTCGATTGCAGAAAAGTGGTGGAGATGACGGTATATAACGAGAGGCATTCACAGAGAAAGGCACACGGAATATCTCGAAGCATCATCTATCAAGCCGCAACTC
Source organism: Lepisma saccharinum (assembly GCA_022664845.1). Taxonomy (NCBI): domain Eukaryota; kingdom Metazoa; phylum Arthropoda; class Insecta; order Zygentoma; family Lepismatidae; genus Lepisma; species Lepisma saccharinum. The sequence goes on from JAGDQP010019522.1 coordinate 3,780, forward strand.
TAATGAATCTGGGAGTTCACCAAATACTTAGGGAAATCGACTTGTCAAGATGGATATCTCCCTTAGTGAATTTGTGATGCTAATTGTGCAAAGTGATGAACACCAGCATTGTTTATCCCGATTCTGTGGCGCGACACCCTGTCACCACGGCGAGAAAAATCCTCTATCGTCATTTGCGGAATAGGTTGATGGGAAGGAGAAGCTGGACGAAATGACGACTGCACTCCAGATCTCACAGCTCATGTGAACGATGAAGAACAAGAAAGAAGAAGAAGGTAGGCCAACCTTGTGACGAGAGGAGAATGCAGCCCAGAGGGAAGACACAATACCCAAGGAACGCAGAATCTAACCTTTTTATTCTAATCTCGTTACAGGGGAAGCAGAAGAAGAAGAAGCCATATTTAAGTTTATGTTGTGTCGTCCTGTTTTGTCCTGTCTGTGTCTTTATGTGTTGTATGTGTTTTGTACAAAAAAAAAATAAAGTAGGTAGGGACCCCTCCCATGTAAATGTTCCATCAGATTAGGAACATAGACCAGGAGAACATTCTGGATGCCTGGTCATAAGTCCATCCCGCAACACCAGCTGTCTCAACAGGTGGAACATAGGAGATTCTTGGAATGCCGGAATTCCGGCAATCCAACAATCTCTAGGGATAAGCCTGCCCCAGGCTGAGAAGTACAAATATGTGCGTGATGCGCGTCCTTGAAAGTGCACAACTCAACCTGTGCAATGGATGCAAAGAGGCAGGGGTGGTAAGGCGGGACCCCAATAAAAAAAAAAAAAGCTCATGACTGGGGGCATTCGAAGGAAGGGGGTTAAGTCCGGAAATCAGGAAGAAACTATTTTACGCAATTCGAATGAACGACTTTTTACGATGTTTCCACTTATAATGTATAGTAGGGTTAATAAGTATGGTAATATATGAGAAAAAAAGGGTCGAGCCTAAAACAAATGGCAACAGAAGAGATTTAAGTGATTTTGAGGCAAGTTCAGTGTGCTGCATAACATATTCAAAATCAGACAAAATCTGAGCATGGGAGCACATTCAAAATGGCGGCCATTCCAATATGGCTGCCGTACGTAACATTACATCACATTTTGAGTCCTGTGCCTCTCTACGTTTCACATACCGTGATGACAACTATTACAAAAGTTTTTAATAATAAAATTTTCTTTCAAACGAGATATAAATCTTTCTTCTGTCCTGTAAACAACCAAAGTTGAACTTCCATCTATATTAAAAAGTTATACGAAAATAGTGCGCTTATGGCATTTACGTGCACTTATCTAGTTTCTGGGGTGGTAGTTACAACAGTTAGCTTCGTGAGATAAACCGTTTGCTTTGTTTTTAGCTTTCCATTAAGCCATAAGTCATGTATGTACTGTAATAATTAGAAAAGATACGGCTAAAAGTATATCTTTACTGAGAAAACTATATCTTCTCATACAAAAAGGAGAATCCTTCAGAACGTGGAATCAAACAACTGAGTCACTATAGAGAAGTAGGCGATTTACAAATGTTGGTTAGAAAGGGCAAAGTAAAATCTATGGAAGTTACGAAGACAATTAAGAGCACTTCGTTGATCTGAAGTATTCACTTTTCTTAGAGAAAAGTATGTTATTATTCTTAGAGAGAAACGCTACACCGTTTATTAAGCAGGATTTGCGCAGCAAGCCTGTGTAGTAGCAGCTAACGACTCAGACTTTCTACAGGGAGACCTGGGTTCGATTCCCGACCAGGTAGTGTCTTTTGTCGCATAAAATTATGGCTCGAAACAGAGATTATCTCCGATTCGAGAACTTACGAGGCATCAATGGCGAAAATTATAGTTAACACTTTAGCACGATAATGATGTGGTTCTAATATTTTTCATTGGTCTTTCTCTCTCCCTGTCTTTTCTGACGTTTCCTTTTCATGTCTTTGCTTCTTTCTCTTCTTCTTCTCTCTCTCTTCATCTTTATTTTTCTATTACTTGTTGCTATTCTCTCACGCACATTCACTCTTTATGTGCGTGTTAGTGTTCCAGAGCTAAAACGTTAGAGAGAGAGGGAGAGAGAGGATAACAGAATAGCCTTTTCAAAGGATTTACTTTTCTATTTAGGAACACAGTTATCCTTACCCTCTCCATCTTTCTCTGTCTCTCTCTCTCCCTCTCTCTCTCTCTCTTTCTCTCTCTCTCTCTATATATATATATATTCGTGTGTGGCCGAACAAAACAAGTTTTCTTGCATAACATAATAATGAATCCTGCATGATGTCCATATTATTCTTTTCCTTTCTTTTGCTTTAATCCCTATCTCTTAGAACTTTACCTGAATGTAATTTCTGCCTAACTCTTTCGTGGTTCTCTAAATGATGTTCAAGGACTATAAAGCTATCTTCCTCCAAATGGAGGAATATCCTGGCATTTCATGTTTTAGCGCACATTTGTACTGTCATGTTTGTTGTCTAACTATTAGGCATACTTACAGTGAAACAATTCTCAAGGAGGAAATCACTTTTATTTCTTATACATCCAACCTCCATTTACTTTCGTAAGTGGCTGTACAAGCTTATATATCGCGCGATCAGAGGTGTCGGCGGTTGAAAGTATTCCGACAGAAACGGAGTAAAGTGACAAGGATGCTGATTGTAGCTCATTCATGCAATGTCTAGGAATCAACTTGTGAATATCGTGTAAATTATTTCGCACCACCACGTGAGACAATGAAATATTATTAGCGACCTGAACAAGCTGTGAGTTTCTAAGGACGGGACCTACAGTATTTAGTAAAGTGGGCTACGAACCACCCCATTCAATGAATCTAAACCGGTGACCACATGTACAGAAAACAAATGCGCTAAGCTCTCGGTCACCCCGAGGCACACATCACCACGTAAATAATACCTTACGCTAGAAATAGTTCCTGTCAACCAAATATTTTTCAAACCGTTTGGGTTTCCTTTTTAAATATACCACCACTCAGCTCTCACATATTATATGTTCTCTCTTCCAATTTTGATATTTGCTGTAGTTGCCTTTATCATGAATTCTTCAGTCCAGGTTTTAGATAACTTCTAAGATGTCGCAATGTGTTGTTAATTGATGTTTTATTCTGTGAAAGTAGAGTATTTCCAACCTATTTGATTTTTTTCGAAATGTAATCCATCAACCGCATCTTTTAACAAACTTATGTTTAGACACATTTGATTGTACTGTTATACACTGCTCGCCATTAAAAATGGAACACCAAGAAGGAGAGAAGATAGCAGCACCAAATTTGGTAGATGTATACCGCAAGGTACAAGTAGAAAATGAATAAACTTACCGCTCTGTGTGATGCATGACAACATGGCCTCAACGGAACAGAACTGCCAAAGTTCAGTAGTTTATGGGCTCACCATGGGCGTTCAGAACGGCTGCAACACGGCGAGGCATAAAGAGGTTGAACCCTTGGATGTCCTCCTTTTTTATGGCAAGCCACGCGTCTTCGCCCGATGCCACAGCTGATCAACTGTAGCTTGAGAGGTTGCTGGCGTGAGAGGCGTTGTGCAGTCATGGACCAGGCCTGTTCAATCGGCAAGAGATCAGGTCAACATTGTATCCAGCCAGGAAGGCTAGAATATCACGTGTGACATGCGGGCGAGCATTACCCTGTTAAAATGTTGTCCCCGGAGGGTCTGCACTAAAGGAAGCACAACTGGATCCAACACATTGTCGATGTACCGATGGCTGGGCATATGTACGTCAATGAGTAGGAGACACGAACGGGCACGAAATCCAATGGCACCCCCACACCATAACACTCGGTACTAGACCGATGTGGCGATGCAAAACGCAGCGGTCATCCAGCCTAATATCACAGTACCGCCAGATACGGATGCGACCATAATGATGCTGAAGAGAGAAACTTGATTTGTCTGAAAAGAGGATGTCCTGCCAATCGGCTCTCCATACACAACGTTCGCGACACCATTGTAGTCGCTCATTCCTATGCTGTGTAGTTAGCGGGAGCCGCAGCAAGATGGGCGCCGTACAAATATGCTTCGCTCTGCCAGACGACAGAACTGTTCGTGGGCAAAATGGGTGTTGTGCAATATCCGCCAGTGTGTGCGCCTTCGAGATGTGGCTGTTCGATCTGCCAGAGCCATACGCACAAGCCGTCTGTCCTTGTGGTCCGTGGTATAGCGCGGTCGTTGAGATCCAGCATGTCGTTGTGTAGTGCTTCGTGGAGCCATCGAGTTCATATGTGCTGCATTGTAGACGCAGTCCCTTCAATACGGGCACCAATGTCGCTGAAGGATAAACCGCACTCGCGATATTCTGCAATTCTTCCGCGATAAAAATTGTAAACCAGATGGCAGGGCTACCGCATTCGACGAAGAGGCATCTTTCGACCATATACGCACACTCACGTCACACCAAGAGTCGTATATTACTGAACTGCCTAGATGGCATAACCGGCGTCTCTGATCTGTCACGGAGCTGTCGTGCTAATCAGTTGTTTATCCTTCCATGCTCAACATATTCTGCAAATTTTGCATTAATCCGATGTCTGCTTTTTGGAGTTGCATTTTTAATGGCGAGCAGTGTATATTGGAAATAAAATACCTTTTTAGTGCAAAGAATTTTCAAGAACTGATGTGACTGACAAGAAGTAACATTTCTATCAACACCAAATATTAATTAATCACTGTATGACAATATGACAGGCCCAGATATTACAGTTAATTAGAGAAACCGCTCGACTAATAGCATCTTTTCCTTTTCGGCGTTATTCAAAACTAGCACGTCTTCTTTAGCTTTTTTATCTTTGACTGTACGCCACTAGCAGTTTTAAATCAAAAGCCACAGCACGCTTCATTTCCAATCCAATCCAGTCATTCATAGCTTCAGAAGCTTAGGAGGAGCACAGAAAATCAAATTATCCGAAAGACTAAAAAAAAAAAAAGTCTTTAAATAAAATAAAAACTTTACGTTTCTGACCCATACATCGCCTGAAGGTTGAATGTCGTCACGTCTCAAACTTCGCCATGTCCGTGAGAGAAGGAAGAGGTAACGGTAGCGTCTACGCCGTCCAGGGCTTCTATTGAAGGTCATATCCCGCCTTGTGCCTGGTGGGATTGAAGAAAACTCTGGAAAACCACAGGCAAAGTGGCTGACGTGAGTGGGACTCAAATCGTGCTTGTTTGAAATCTGAGATCGCAGTAGTAACAAGAGCACCGGAAGCAACGGAGATAATTAATTTTCAGGGTAGTTAATTTATATTCGAATTACACAAACATGCTACCTTACATGAGTAATAATATAGTGTTACAAACATTTACGTATTTACAAATAGATGCCATATAGCTACAAAACACTGAGACCGTAGCGGAAAAAAAGTGTGAGAAACAACTGGTTACTAAATAACAACTAATTAAAACAAAAATACTAAAAAAATAATAATATTACTCTTCAATGATTTATTTTTATTTAAATTCCATCGTCTCTGTAACACCTTTGAAAAAAGTAGTAATTAATCTGAGTAAAAATTCTTTATAATTCATAATAACGTAAATACTGCATTGAAAATAAATCTTAACTATTTCATTTCGTTACGTTGTAATTCTCAAGACAAAACAGAAGTAATAGAAAATTCGCAAATAAGTGTTTCTTCAATATATTGAAGATAAAAATAATCAAAATATCTGAGATCCTTACAAGGTGAAAATAAACAAAATGGCCTAGCAGTTTACAAAAATATAAAATAATTCATTAAAAGTTACAGATAAAAAGGAAAAATATGGAACAAATTGTACCCTAATTGGTCCTCTGAAATTTATATAGTTGTGAGATTCGCTTCATCTTGATAAAATTAATTTGAACGCTTGTCTTAATCAAGTTGCGATGCAGGTAGATAGAGTGTGATTGTCATTCCAAGAATTGTCTGGTTTTATGTTGTGTCAGCTAAGTTTTACTCTTGGCTATTCGAAAGTTCTGTCTCAATCTCAATTTAGCAGCTGAAGAGTAAAGTTTCAAATTCAAAAGTTTTGCTGAAGCAGTTAAAATGGAGAGTTTAAAAGTACTCAGACTTCGATGTCCTCAAGGGAGTGTAAACTTGTAAACTTTGTAATATTGCTACAACAACAACAACAACAACAACAACAACAAAAAAAGGAACCATGTATACTGTAATGCAGTGGATTGAATCAGAGATTCCAAACTGATTCATAAAATCTTTCGGGATATTTGTCCTTAGACGATGAAACAATGCCTCTTAAACTTCGATGACGATGGATCAAAAGACTTGACCGAGAAGGAGCCACAACAAATGACGAAAGAATTAGTAGAGAAACTGAATACTTCAAATCAACTGTAAATCATCATGTAAAAGTTAATACAGGTGAGCAACATGGGATTTGAATTCCTCATAACGTTAGTAAGCAGAATAAAGCTAGCAGAAGGGTCGATAGTTTTTACTTTGCTTTCTGGGCATAAAGATGGGTCTTTTGGCATAAAGTTTTTGCGGAGTATGAAAAGTGGAAAGTGTATGAAAACGTTGTCTGAAATAGACAATAAATTGACAAGAAACAGCAGCTTCTATCGATTCCTAAACTACTGTGTACGAAAGAAACATTTTATGTATATGGTGGGATTATCAATAAATTTGACATTTTGAGTTTGGGAGTGTCTACGCGCACGTCTGACATGCACGGTATATAGGCACGTGCACGGATCGAACTCTGGCGTGATTACTTTTACATTTTTTTAAAAAGAAAATAGCTTTTTATGTTTTTTATCTATATACGTATTAGGAAGTGTAATAAAAGTAGTGATTTAATATACCAAATAGAGGTCACTAAAAGCTAGGATGTATATACGCCCACCAGGGCATGTAAGGGGGACACGGTGTGCCCGAAGGGAACTGGGCGGCGTTAGCCGCGGGGTGGGGTGGGGGCGCAGTTCCCGATTAGCGGTGCGCATACGCAAAAGTGCTGTTTACGAGAATTGTGACGTGATTTTCTCTTGACGTGTACATAAGCGCTATATACCGTGCATGTCGGATGTGCACGTAGCCATGCCCTTTGAGTTTTCACCACACATTGAAAATTGTTCCTACAAGTGTATGCGTTTAATAGATAGAGCAGGTTCATTCAAAACTGAAGAGAAGCATCCTGCATTTACAAACAGAAGAAAGGCATTTTGTTACATGACAACGCAAAGCCGGAAACAGCAAAAATTGATGTGGATATAGAATCTCTATGTAGAAGATTGTATGAAAATACAATGTATGGTATGTAAATAGTAAGCAACTTGCAAGTAAAACAGTTTCAATTAAATACCTGCATTGTGACGTAATATTATTCTAAAAACTTGGTAAAACGAGATAAACAAGAGAGCAACGAAATAATTTGATTTTATTTATAAAGAGGACATTGAGTTTTTCGACTGAATATAAGTTAATAAAAGATGAACGGGAGATAAACTAAAGCTATTTTGTAAGTATTAGCGAGATTTTATAATGTGTTGCTGTAGGAAATAAATATGTTCTGTCAGAAAAGCAACAAACAAAGTTGGGGAAGTGCACGTTGCATATTCTATTGTACAGGTGGGATAGAAAAGATCAAGTTATGTTCTGTAATTAGTTTCCAATTGACTTCTAAATAAATCATATTTTTGTCTCATAAGATATATTACCATAGACCTCATAATAGACCTGCGTTTTTATCATCTGCCTGGTTAGGAAGATCAGAGCTGTAGTGCCTTATCACTTTTAGTTCTGTTCGTGATTGTCCTGACAATAGGTTTTACTATAAGGCAGTTTAGCCTCCACGGCTTTGGAGCAGACTGTTTTTCCTACGAGATAATCTGAGTATCATCAAAGTAAGACGCCATTTCAGCCCTGAACCCATGTTCAAGAAAGTAAAAGCAATGAAATTGAACGAATTAAGACGTTTATTAATAAGCAGAGGCAACATAATAAGATACAGTGATCTGTGCAATAACAAACTGGAGTGATCTACGTTTGAAGACTACGGATACATGCATTAAGATTATATTATATACATTGATTTTGAGATACTACAGAGAGTGTTACTTTACAAGATTACCTAGTTAAAGCTTAAATCTCAGTTAGCAATTTTGCCACATCCACTATAGCTACCAGACCTAACACCAACATGTCACGGTGTTTTCCGCGCACTGTAGAACGCTCTATGACCAGGTCTAGAGTTCGTCCCTTTTATACTCGGCATAAGTTTATGCAAGCAGAGTTAACAATTTGCTTAAAAAATGACAAGAAGTTGTTAATAATGATGACTAATGAGCTCCATTGTAATACACTTTTAAACAAGAGAACACACAAAATTCGGAAGAACGAACGCTGAAATTTAGCAGAATATTTCATCTTAGGAGAGCAAAAAGGGGAGCGGATTGTCATCAGAGAAAATATGATAAATTTTCGCTCGGTAAAAATGTGATCTATAATAGCTCTTTCCGAGAGCAATGTAATAAGTATCGCCCACGAGACGAGACAGAACTCTCGTAATATACAATATACATCTTTTTTCGAGACGAGACACTTTCTGGACAAGACTTTCTTGAGCCTCAATCTCGTCTTGTGGGCAACACTAAATGTAATCCTATGAATTTCCAGTCTTAGTTCATCGATAATTCTCACTTTTTCGAGACGAAATTTTCATCTTTTGAAAATGAATACGAGACAATAAAACGTTGAAAATGCAGAAGAAAGCAAAAGGGCGATAATTTATTTATAAGTAGTAAGAAAGCAAACAAAATGGACTAAAAAGTAAAAAAAAAAAAATATATGAATCGGATAACAAAAGCGTGGGTGCTCTTGTTTACCTTATCATAAAATCATATCTAAGAGCAACCACGCTTTTATTTTTCGATTCATAAATTTATTATTTTTTACTTTTGAGTCTATTTTTCTGCTTAAGAAAGCGTGTTTTTTGTTTTAAAAAATCCTTTTTTAATTTTTTTTAAAATCCTGTTTTAATTTATTTTATTTATTATTCTTTTCGGGCTATTTCGGTGTTCATCCTTTTTCTCCAGTTCATATTTTGTGACCCAAATCCTAAAGTGTTCTGCAACCAGCCAAACCCAGCCGCGGCGCAGGCTAGTATTTATTTTAGGATAAAGAAGGCTGCAATAACAAAATATTAAAATATGTTTTTTTTTAAATACATACATACTGTATATAGAAATATGAAAGTAACAATGGAATGTTGTATTGTCACCCGACTTACGTCGCTGTGCAAAATTTCATCATTGTATGACGTGGGGAAATGAGTTAAATTAACGTTGCAAGATTTGTACCAGGGATGAAACATGATTACAGAGTAAGTTAATAAAAAGTATGTAAAAAGATAAAATATCTTGACGACGGCGGGAATTGGATCCCGGCCGCCCTACAGCGAACCAGCGTACACTAGCCGGTCAAATGAAAGATAACGGATTCTCCTGACGTCTTCTGATATATTGGTGCCATTCAGAAAAGTTTGAGATCAAGATCTTCTGTTGGCATTTTTAACTAAACGCGTTTAACTTCGCAGTACAGTTTCCTCCTTCGATAACCGCGATAGAAAATCGCGGATGACAGATTTGACTAGTATCCATGTTGCATTGTAAACCACTTTAAAAAGAGGATAAATCCCTCTTTAAATTTTGAAGAATAAATGAGATCTGTAAAGCATCGGAGTCCCATCTCAAAATATTACATTTTCTATTCAAAGCGAGAGAGTTGTTAAAAGCTAGTCTTTTCAATTGACGTTCAATAATTTTAATAAAACATTTTCTCATTGAAGAAAGAGTGAACATTTCCGCTCATGTGAATTAGTGTGTACATAGGAATTTCTCGCGGAAAAACATGGAAAATTTTTGTGGTAATTTATCGACAGAATTATGGGACAGTACATATGAGGCTGGTACAGTTGATCAAAAGTATCAACAATTTCTTGAAACTTTCTTGTACTATTTTAATATCTCCTTTCCGGAAAAAACTAGAATAGTAAGAAACAAAACCAATGTTAAATGGATTACCAAAGGAATACTTACCTCCAAGTTGACTTTGTTTCGCTATAACAAGCTGCTAAAAGCTAAACATAAAATTTCTTCGGATGTCGTAAACTATATCAAGAACTACAGAAAAGTGTATCGTATGGTAATAAAAACAGCTAAATTTTCTTATAACAATGCGTATATCTCTAGGTCCAAGAACAAAACAAAAGCCATGTGGGATGTCATAAATGAGAGTACTGACCAAAGAAAAGTAAACACCATAGATTATTTGTGTGTAGATAATAAGATATGTACTGCCCCAAAGGATATTGCAAATACATTTAGTAATCATTTTCAAATGACTACACAGTCGTCACCTAATAAAACCACCCACACAAAAATTAATACGATTCAATTTAATGATCAAACTATGTTTCTGACCCCAGTTACTGAGGAAGAAGTATCACGCACAATAAGAAAATTATCGGTCTCAAGTTCATCAGGAATTGATGATGTTCCGAGTAAGGTTATTAAAATATGTGCTCCTCACATCATAAAAGTACTCTGTCATCTTATCAATGTATCTTTTGAAACAGGAGTGTTTCCCAATAAGTTAAAATTTGCTAAGGTCATCCCTATTTATAAAAAAGGTGATATGTATGATCCGAAAAACTATCGCCCTATTTCTATTTTGTCAACATTTTCAAAAATTTTTGAATCTTTGATGCTATCGCGCTTAAATAATTTCTTATATTCTTGTAATATCATATCTAATCGCCAGCATGGTTTTCAGAAAAATAAATCAACGGATACAGCCCTTTTTGATTTTCTTACGAATACTATGGCTAGATTAAATAAAGGATATTATGTCATTGGGCTGTTTGCTGACCTCTCAAAGGCTTTTGACACTGTTGATCATCAAATATTACTTTCAAAATTGTATCGTTATGGAATTAGAGGCATTTCTTACGATTGGGTTAAATCATATCTTACTGATAGAATGCAAGCAGTACAAATCAAAAAACGTATTCAAAATAACTTAGGTACATCGTTCTCCACTGTCAAAAAAGTTAGTAAAGGTGTCCCCCAAGGCTCCATATTGGGACCTATACTTTTTTCACTATACATCAATGATCTATTGCAATGTATAGAACCTGGTTTCGGTGTACTATATGCTGATGATGTAAATATACTTGTGTCAGGCAACTCTATGAAGGAATTAAACGAAAATTTGAAATCTACTTTTGACAATCTTGTAACTTGGTTTTCAGCAAACAAACTGAATCTAAATTATGAAAAAACAACTATTCT
>JAGDQP010019523.1:0-13727 GCA_022664845.1 Lepisma saccharinum
AGGGTCCCTTCTACTAGATCCTTAAGTAACACAGAAATTCTAAATATCTTAAACATTCAAACAACCTCTTCAAGGCAGACATGTTATTCTTATTTAAAATATCCAATGGTAGAGTTCGATTTGAACTGCTGCTTTCTGAGCTCAACTTTCGCATTCCTACTCATTCCACGCGCAATAACAACATATTCACATACCCAGGACCAAGATCAGAAATAGTCAAACGCTCTATGTTCGTCAGAATAATTTCTGAATATAACTGCCTACCACCAGAGATAGGCATTTTCAGCACAGAACAAGAATTTCGAAAACAGCTAGGAAGAAATATGTAAACACTTTTGTGTAATGTTTTTATTACTGTCTGATTTGTAAATAATGCTAATTTTATGAGTGTTGGATGCAAATGTGTTATCAATGATAATGTTTCAGTGTAAAATGGCAGAACTGCTGTATCTGAAACCATGTGTAAATAAATAAATGTAGTGTGCATAATAAGGAAATAACCAGAATGCATTTTGGCTCCAATGAAACTTTCACTTCCCTACTACACAGAGATATAGTTAAATATTTCATTTCTGTTTTCATTCCCCCTGGAAATTACATATTACAAAAATATAAAAAGTGTTTTCGCTGTTTTGTTCAACCAACCAATATGATAAAATGGGGTACTGTACTCGTATAAATCAATACTAAAAGTCGTTAGATATCGAAAACCAGTAACACAAAATAATCTCCGTTTGGGGTGTAGAAGCTATGACAACAGTGATAATAGTATAGGAAGATAAGGTTTGAATAAATAAATTACTATGCACGATAGATGAAAAATATAATTTCTGTTTCGATAAGTTACATACACAAATTGCAAAACAGTTTTCAACATTTTCAAAGAATAGCCTCTTTTTATCGTTATATGAAACATTTTCAATTGTTCAGATATTACCTACTAAGAATCTCGTTACAAATAGCGAACCCCATTTTGTTCGACTGTTTATTATTCTTACGCTGTATCAGTCGGTGTCCAATCACGTAGAAGCAACACGAATAAACCTATGTCATTGGCTACTGGCAGCGTAATGCAGTGTGGGTGACCATTTGGAAATACCGCGGTCGCATAGGAGGAGTCACGCCAGGAGTTAAAGCAAGATGATAAGAATGTCAAATGACTCTGCTCAGCAAGGCGCACAAGGTCAAATGAACTACTACGATACTGCACCAAAAATAACTGAAAAATAAGGCGAGATATTTGCATTTTGCAGTCTCGGTTTAACAGATCTACAAACGAGCAAAAGCCTTGATGTAAAAAAACTACATCGAAGCGTAGAAAAACCCATTTTTTAAACAAAATTTACTAGGAGGCACGCTATCCCTGAACAGGGTTATGGTGGCTCAGTGGTATAGCGCTCACCGTTGGTACGTTGGGTCCTCGAATCGATCCCGGCTCGTGGAATGAAAACTATGCGGTCTTGAAATACCGTATGTCTGATTTTTTCGGGGTTCTCCCGTTTCCTCCCACCTTTTTATGACACAATTTTCTCACCATCATCCATTCGACCTGAGCCAAAGTTGCCTAAACGTTTAAATACAATTTTAGGTTTCCTTGTGGTTGTGCAATCCTCAAACACCAATAATTAAGCAAGCAAATAACAATAATTTATGTTCCACAAGTCTTGTATTACACCTGAAATAAGTTGATAGACTACAACATTAGACATGTTATTTGGTCACATAAATGATTAAGGGCGGCGCGGCGTCCACCTAGACGGTTTTTTTTTAGGAATACTATCACTGGAAATGTTTATACGATAACTGAATAACGTGGAAGAATTCATAACAATAAATGATATTCCCATATATTTTTTAGAAAAAGCATTTACACATGTAAAATTTTAATTGAGAAGAAGATGGACATAAAGTACCCCCTGTTTGTATTGCTAGGGTTAAAAGCAAATAAGAGAACTTTTTCACATTGGTGTAAAACTAATCTGAACAAGTGTCATCTAAGACCGATTGTTTGGGGAAGACTTATTAAAGTGCCAAGTTTCTTTATATAATTATTATTCGCTACGTGTAAAATAGTTCATGGTTAATTGTGTAATGTAATGTTGTTGTTATGGTGGGATTGAGACATACTAAAGGAAATATAGTGATACGCCACTGGAAGATAGGCAACCATTCCCACAACAGAGTTTGGCTGGTTGCATAACAATTGAGCAAACTTTAACGTCTATAAAAATATATATAAACGTTGGTTGGTCTGGTGACCCAAGAGACAGACATTCCTGAACAGGACACCACCCTAAGCAAGTACAAAAATACAATAAACTACGCGTTTTTCTCATCGACACGGAAAAGCGTAAATTAAATTAAAAAATAGTTTTCGGCGCGAAGATAGTATAGTAAGTGTCCGGGTGGAAATCCTTTAGTTGCGCGAATCGCCGAACGTGGTGAAAACGGCAAAATGTCGCAGAAGTATGACAAACTCATAACGCCCAAGCGAACATTTCAAGAACGGTGGTAGAAAGCTCCGAAAGAGGGCGAGCAAAGAAAATACCTGCTAAAAGTAAGGCAAAGAAGGACATCGTTGATATAAATAAAACCAATAACATTTCAAACGAGAGCAGCAACAAAATACAAGGAAATATACGAAAGATTAGTGCAAGAAGAGATGATCCCGGTTACACCGTCACAATCGGAGCGCGAACCCTTAGACTGGACATCGTGGATAACGTATGGTAAAGTGCGTTCGATTCTAACGCAGAGGAGGAAAGACATGAACAACAACCATCCAAATTAGGAAGTATAGACATAGATATAGTAAAAAAAAAAAAAAAACCACACACACACACACACAAAAAACTAGGAAAAAATTGTCAGAGTGCCTTCTCAGTTTAAATGCCTGCCTCCACAGCGCCGATACTCGACCGTAAGCAGTTGATCAAGGGGCTTAGATTACTTGTTTTCTGCTTTATAAATCTCGCTCTAAAGGAACTGTCTGTGGCAATGCAGTTGTCAAACACGAAACTCACAGTTATAAGGGTAAGACAATACGTAACAGCATTTTATTCAAAACTACATGAAAAGGTATGCACAACGGAAAACCTTATTTCAGGGCACAAAATGGCTCCTTAGCAATACAGAAGTCGTGACAATGGAGGAGTGTGCGTCTGCGTAATAGCTCTTACAATGTGGATGCTCCACTTTCGACTTGCACCGTGGAAAAGCAACGAAGCTTACTCGTATTTGTTCTCAGAGGTTGTGAACCTTATGAAATCGAAAGAATGATAAAGTTCAGTATGGAGATAGCTATTTGAGTCAGGTAAAAAGCATACGAATGAGTGGAAAGATTTGAAAACGGAAGACAAAATGTTAGTGGACAACATCGAAGTGGGAGATCAATTCGCGTGGCCACTCGGAAAGTATTTCTAACCATTCTTTGGGGTATCAATGGTGTACACTTCAAGGAAATGGATCAAACGGTAATTAGTGCTCGATACAGAAACATGATAAGGCAAACAAGTAGAAGCCCGCGATAACATTTAACGGTGTAGATCACCTTGCCATCTTGGTACGCACTTTCCATTGATTTACAGGGGAATTGTTTTACTCGTCTTAAATCTTTCAGGAGCATACTTTTAACCTGTTTTCGCCCAGTTTATCGTCATGTTCTCTTTTACGCATGCTATTTTATAGAAATGCAATATTTTACACACGAACAGTATAATTTCCCGTTAACATATTGAGATTTTTATAGTAAACTATTAATAATGCATTATACTTATATATTTGACAAACCAAAACTATAGAAGAGTCAAAATAACCACCAAGACAAATTCTGTGAAAGCAGAACTTAAATATTCTACTTCGGAGAGGCATAAAATGAGTAAAACAATTCCCGTGTAAGTCAATGGAAAGACCATACCAAGATAGCGGGGGTGATCTACAGCGTTAAACATCGAGGGTTTATCGAAAAGGGGTGTTGTTACTACACGATAATGCTCGTTCCCATATGGCTGCACATACACTGGATACACTACGTACTCTGAAATTTGACGTTTTAAAAGATCTACCGCACTGACCGTACTTGACGCAATTGGGTTCTAACCTGTTTCAAAGAACATTTGCAGGTCATACGTTTTGCAGATGACGAGATAAAGGTAGCGGTGCAAAGTTCATTAAATTCAAACCACAAAACACTTTTCACTAGGGTATCTGTAACACTGTGGACAGGAAGATTGTGTATGTTGCCGCGTAGGGGACTACGTCGATATTAATTTGGTCAGAAAGTATTTATTCGCTTTCTGAGATTAAAAATAAGTAGTATTGTTTATATGCTCACACCGTATTTGAACAATAATACGATTTCCTCATAACTGATACCATCCTTCATAAATCAAATCATTTACCGCTATTTTTGAAAAAAAAAAAAAAAAGTCATATAATGGTCAGAAGAGTAAGTATATGGTGTAATGTGCTGTGGGTAAAGGTTGCAGAGTTGAACGAGCCCATTAACTAGACGAGAAAGAACGATTACTTCTGTTTCTGCTGTAATATACAAGGTAAAAAAAGGTAAATCTATCTACTGCGCTATACGCACGCACCGTAAATGGCACATGGGGTGTGTGGAGCTAGCGCTCCGCATATTCTCGACCTATGGTACATGTGAGGTGGGGTGGTCAGTCCCACGCTCAACCGCCTCCAAGATGGCTAGGAATATCAAGGAAAAGGCTGAGGAAAAGCGCCAGGCATGGGAACACTGCGCGAAAATTATCCAGCGTCCTGACCGGGATTTGAACCCGGATTGCCCAATTCGTAGTCAGGTGCGCTACCGCCTGATCCACGGCGACTCTGTAATAGACAAGGAATTAAATAAATAAATAGGCCTATGTAGATCGTAAATGTGGATTTTTTACTTCCAAAGTTTTAACAATTACTAGCCTTAAAAATTTAAATAATTAAAAATTGTGTCCTTATGTTCGCTGCAAGAAATTCCTATTTTCGTCACCATATATTTAAACATCAGAATCTCCTACAGCTAGTTTTGTACACTTGCTGAACATGACAATTGAAAAAAAAAAAATGTAGACGAGCAGAGAAAATGTTACATCTTTTATATAAAAAATCCGTGAATTATTTTACAAATTTATTTAATTCGGCGTAATATTACATAATTTAATTGTGTAATGTTACAGAAATAGTTAACGGGTGTTTACAGTTCTAGAATTCGAGACTAATAGTATCTGATTTTGTTAACACACAATAATATATATGTAACTTAAGGATTGTACACGCCTGGATATCCGAATATTAAAGCTCCGTTTAAAGCAATGAACACGTCTAATCTACATTTAAAGTGCATAGGCCTAATATATGTGATAATTATAGTATTGAATATGTACCCAATGAACCTCGTTCTGTGTCACTCAAAATTGGTTTAGAAACAAAATGCCTATATTTTGATGGCGCACTTCGGAATGTATTTCCTTCACTAATAAAAAATACAGGAATTTCTCGCCTCTCGCTATCCGGATTAATGGAAGTACAGACATCGCGGTCCGAATTAACGAAGTATTATTACTGTACTTGTTAAGACACACACACAAAATAGTTTTAAAACATATCTGAAAAACTTCTCTACAACAACGCTTACTGTTGCCTGAAAAATCATCAATCCTGAACACACTCTCGTTACGGATACTCTATCAACACTATTACAGTAACTTGAAACATTGTTTATGTTTTACGCTAAAATTATCTCTCTCGGGAGAAAAGTGAGTTTAGAGCGATAAGTCAGAATAGAGGGAGATATAGATCTCCCGTCAATCAATGTAACTCGAAAACAAAATCAGGACTTGCTTTAATAAAAGAGATTCATTAAGCGATGTTGATGTGACGTCGAGCAGTCGCCCTGACAACAGCACACTGTGAGATTTGCTTACCTTGTCTCTGAAATGTGATAGGATGAAAATAACTTCTTGGTAACGACAAGCAAAACTAGATATGAACATTATAGAGCAAGACTGATCTATGTCTGTTTTATTAACTTCTTGGGAAATGAACCTTTAAAGTGAAGCGCTCCTATCTTTAACATTGTTGCGGCAACGGCAATTTATATGAATATTTGGATAAGAACGGCACCAGACATAAAGCAGTCAAATATAGCAGTATATCATCTCGTAAATAAAATTCATTTTCAACGAAAATCTCACTTGGATCAGTGTTACTCTATATTGCCCATATAGGGAAGGTCTTGCATAAATCAGGGGAAGGGGGAAGGCTTCTTCTGGCCCAGAAAGCATTTAAGATTTCTTGAAAATTGAACAAAAAGTAAATCATTAGTAATACACTCTACATCTATTGTTTATGGACTTTGTTTGTGTATACGGGAAACGAAAAAAAGTACTTCTATTGTATAGCATGTCTGCCTTGCATTTAGCAGTCTCGGGTCCCATGTTGTTAAGACTTCTCCCAAGACGTTTCGACGATCCAGAATTTCAACACTCCGGAATATTTCCGAAACCGAACACCCTTACTATGGAACTCCATATTACAGTGTATTATCACTGTAGAATTCTTTACACTGTATTATCCAGCAAGTGTTTCTTCAATTGTTCTTAAAACAACGTCTTGTTAAGCTGCCTGGTGAGAGATTTATAAATCGCCGGTCCTTGGTCGACGTGAAACGTTGTTTTTAATCATTTGATGATGACGTCTGAAGACGACGTTCGAATTTCTGACGTTCTGGAATTCCGACTCTTCGAAATTTCGTGGTTCTGGAATCACAAAAACTGCCCATCTATTACGGAGCCCTGATTTCTTTGCGGAATATTCCGGAATTCCGAACACCGGCCTCCAAATAACGGTCTGACACTCTACCGACTGATAAATTTGTAAAAATACGCAAGTATTGAAGTGATGCTTTTTGTAACTAAAATTTAAACAAAGAAAAAATGGAAAATTGTCTTAATGAACCCTCGCCTTACCAGGAAAGGGGGGGGGGAGAATACTTTGTGTCCACCATATCACATTGTTTTGTAATTATTTTCTTAATCGTTTGTTTAAAATCTAATACATAATACATGTTTGTTTAAAATCGTGTGTTCATATATATATATATATATATATATATATATATATATATATATATATATATGTGTGTGTGTGTGTGTGTGTGTTCAGTATGCTTAGCTAAAGCATAGGCGTTACAGTGGCGCAATTTGAACGTTGCTGTCTCTCATAACGTTGGTAGGAGACGTGACTAAAATTTCAAAGAGTCGCTCCCAGATAAATAGCTGTTTCCCGCCTTTTATGAATTTCGCGGTTAGACTTATGGCCACAGAGACACTCAAGGCACTGCAGGCACACCTCAGGTGCTAGTGTTACCAACTTATTTTAAAAACTCATTTTTTAAAATCGTTGTCATACCTTTGTCATATCCGCATTGATTTATACCAAATTTTGCACACATGTGAATTAGGTATTGTGACAGGTCATTGAATTATACTCGGCGTCACAGTTGTCAGTGTTGCAAACTCAATAACATTTAATATTTCCAATTGTGTCCATACCGTTGGATGTATGAGCACCAACTATGTACCAAGCCTTTCATAGAGTTATTTCAGGCGCCGTAGCTGTTACTGTTACCAATCAATTTTAATAAATCTAGCATTACCAAGGTATTTTTTGTAATACGGGGTATCATGCGGTCTATGTTGTACCTACCTTTAAAAACAAATGTCTGTCTGTCTTAATTGTTGGTTATACTGCACTATTATTGCTTGTTTCTTGTTCGAAATTGCTAAATTAATATATCGACTTGGCTAAAAAGATATATGCCATTGAATACGGCACTAGTCTCTGTTTATATTGGGAGATATATTTAATTTTTGAAGGTGGGCACAAAGTACCCCTTCCGTTAGTAGTGCATCTTACCAAAAATACCATAAAATGGGGTGAATAGAAACAAAATTTCATACGAATAGATACTAGTGATTTTATATAAAATAACTTGAAAAAATTGAACTAATATTTTCCTTATAATGTCACAATACCTTCCAACGAACATGTAAATAATGTTTGGTTCCATTTGCAACATTGTCTATTGGTGTTGTCTACAGTGAATGCATCACGAGTTGTTACCAAGATATTACACCTACTCTGAACTTGACTGGTAAGTAAAACGCTATACTATATATGGAAGTAAAGAACAATGTAAACACTAGTTTCGATATCAATATAAAACGGCTGTTTGGAGTTTTAATTTCAATACATTGAGAGCTGGGAATTGTCACATGTTCAACATCATGTTTTTAGAATGTGTGGGGTGAATAGAAACAAACCAAACCATGGCCAAACAA
Source organism: Lepisma saccharinum (assembly GCA_022664845.1). Taxonomy (NCBI): domain Eukaryota; kingdom Metazoa; phylum Arthropoda; class Insecta; order Zygentoma; family Lepismatidae; genus Lepisma; species Lepisma saccharinum. Next base: position 8,352 of record JAGDQP010019523.1, read on the forward strand.
ATCCAAGACAAGTAGAAATCATGTTGATTCGTCATCAGGATGATGGCTCCTATTCAATGCACGATAGTAGCGATGAAGAACTACATTTGTCCTCTTCAGAGGAAGACATGTTTCGAGATGAAGCAGTTGAAAGTATTCCTTCAGATCCAAATACGTCCATCGTTCCTGGTGACTATCCAGTAGTCAAAGTATTTGGAAAACTAAAAACTTCTTTTCGATGCTATGTTTGTAAAGTATGTTACCTCGAGGACGATGGTTTTGTTCGAATACTTTTTTAAACAAGTGTCACAAACCAACAAATTCACTCTGACCGAAGAAGACTCGTTTGTCTCCAGAGAAGCTGTTATTAAAAAACACTGCCCTCACCAATTGTGAGTACAAGATCTCATTTCAAACACATGCTACTTTTTAAAGATGATCTCACTGATGTTGTCCTTTATTAATGATGCCAGGATTATGGTACACAGTTGTATTACCAACACGGTACCTACCCTAGGGTACAGTTTGTACTAATACATACAATATTTGTTTCTATAACGTATTTTTATGTTAATAAACCATTACCTTGGGACTGCTTACTGTTACCTTCCATAATTGAGCCAAACATTTTTCTTGTCTCTACTCACCACCAGTTGGTTTGAAAGGAAACAACAATTTATTTACATGCCCCTCCCTGCGGGGTGAGTAGAAACACCATTATTATTTTCTTTCTTATTTCATTGGAATATCAATAGCAAGTACCAATACCATTAATTGATAGGAGCAATATAGACTCAAGTTTTGGGTAATAATTTGTACTTTTTCTTTCAGACGAATAGGAATGTTTGCATTCCAACTTTCAAAAGTGTTTCTACTCACCCCATTTTACGGTACCTTACTAGTGCGAGAGTAAATGGCTTCAATTTATTTTGTTGTTAACAGTAATGAAAGACCAGTCAGTAAACATGACGCCCTCCTCTTTAAAATGCTTAAACATCATGTCAATACTGTAACAGGCTATATTGCATTGTTGAAAAATTAAAAAATCGTTACCAACACAGAAAAGTTGTGGAAACAACATTTGTCGTCTGTTGAATGGCTGCTGTACTGATGGAGACTTGTTTACGATGAACCCTACTATAAAGCAAAGTCAACTGCAAAATTTGTGACTCGAAAAGATTTCAGTACACTGCCATGACTTGGAAAAAGCTCAGACAAGTACCATCTTGGAAAACTATGGGCACTTCTAACGAAAATGTTGAAGAAATTCAACATGACAACGAAGCTATAATAAATTATATCTGGTGTAGTAAAAAGTAATCCATTATTTTTGCATGACATTGAAGGCTTGACTTACCATAGTTAGAATGATCCGATTTAGGTCACATATGCCCCGTTTTGTTCGATAACGTGTTGCCATTTGGAAGGTAATATCATGATGCCTCTCTCATAGAAGCCCTTGTCCCTATTGGCAAAAAATTGAGACAGTCGATTTTCACAAGCCTCTCTTGACGCGAATTTTTCACCAGCAAACGTGTTCGCCATGGACAGGAACAGATGATAATAGCTCGGTGCCAGGTCCGGACTATAAGGTGGATGCATAGGAACCTCCCAACCAAGCTCCCGGAGCTTCTGGCGACTCACTATCGATGTGTGTGGCCTGGCGTTGTCCTGGTGGAACACAATGCCTCTCCTATTCGCCAAAGCTGGCCGCTTCTGGGCGATTGCTGCCTTCAGACGGTTCCGTTGTTGACAGTATAGTTCCGAGTTAAGGGTTTGGCCGTAGGGGAGAAGCTCATAGTAGATAATTTACTGCCAATCCCACCAAACACACAGCAAAACCTTCCTGGCCGTCAATCCTGGCTTGACACACCGTTTGCGCCGGCGCACCGCGCTTCGACCACGACCGTTTTCGCGTGACGTTGTCGTAAGTGATCCACTTTTCATCACCAGTCACCAACCGCTTCAGAAATGGGTCGCTTTTGTTGCGATTCAGCAGCGATTCGCAGATGGAAATTCGGTCCATGAGGTTTTCTTGCGTTAACTCGTGTGGCACCCATACATCAAGCTTCTTTTTGTATCCAGACTTATGCAAATGGTTCCACACGGTTTTTTGTGCAATGTTTAGCTCTTGGGCAATCGAAACAGTGTTTACATGACGGTCGGACGCGACAATGTCCATGATTTTATCGACATTTTCGACACGTGGCCTTCCAGTGCGTGGTACATCTTTGACGTCAAAATTACCGGAACGGAATCGACGAAACCAAAATTGCGCGTGATTGGCTGTTACAGTATCAGGACCATAAACACCATTCACATTTGAAGTCGCCTGGCTTGCGTTTTCGCCTTTATCGAAGAAAAACTGTAAAATATAGCGTATTTTCTCTTTGCTAGTGTTCATTTTGACGCGCGCTCACACAACACTGAGTCAACTCATCACAACTATCTGAACAGTGTTTGTAGTACGCAATCTCATCGTTTGAACGCCATCTCGTTGAACCCGATCGGCCTTATACAACGCGAGCTACAGATCACTGAAGCCATCTATTGGCAAAATAATGGATTACTTTTTACTACACCAGATATTTAAAAAATATCGAAATATGACATTACGATGAAGTAGTAATATGTTTGTAAGGACTGGATGTATAAGAAAGTATTGATGTCATAGATTGCCAATAAGGGACCTTAGGGAAAAAAAGCTGTAATTGTTGCAGAGGGAGAGAAGCCTTCATTTCTGTTTCAGTGTCTAAAGATACAAAGTGAAATTCTGTACTTGTCTCTCAGAAGATACGACCTCGGGGTTGCCGAGAGGTTAGCGCACTCGCCTTTTGTACGCCTGGTAACGGGTTCAATTTCCGCCGCGTCTACTGAACCGAGTAGTTCGGAGCTCACTTAACCAAAACCTCCCGTCCTTAGAAGCTCAATGGCTCGTTTAGAACAATTCAATTAATCTAAGAAGATACAGACACAGATCATAAGAAACCACTTACGAAGAAAGAACTTGAGGACATTTATTGATAGCTCGCTAAAACATATTTTTAACATAATAAAAGAAAATTGGCTGAATGTTTGAAACTTTTAACAGTTTCAAATTTTTGTAGTTTTGTTAAACCATCCTTTTTTTTTAAAAAAAAAAAAACATGTACAAACGAAAATTGCCACACTGGCTTTTATACAGTTTTTAGGTAAAGAAAATACAAAAGGTTGACGGAAGTGGGAAAGCTCCGGTCATCTTGGTTTTAGCATATTGTCTTATGCTATACAATACTAACCAAATGAGATACTAAGAAAGTAAATTCATCTTCTCTCGCTGTATAATTACGAACATTTCGATGTTGACGTGAGTAACTGGTATGGTGGTATATTTACACAGGACACATTGTGAAATGGTACGTGCAAAAAAAAGAGTTCGACATATATTAACACAGAAGTGCAAATATTGTTTAAACTGAAGTGTTTCTTAGTCTTTTGGAGATCGCGGCCTGATACAACTCTGTTCAACAGTTCCATAAACTAAATTGGATGAACCTCGGTTCGTTCTCCAACTTTCACAACCGTAAAGTGTTACAAGCAGAAAAACCGTTCTGAAAATTTTCAATTTCAACTTCCTTTGATATTAATCACGAGGTTAGAAGTTTTTGGACTGAATAGAATACATGAGCTCGCCCGATGCTAAGCGACTTTTTATTTCTTTCGTGAACTTGTTCTTGCTTGTTACATATGTTCCCCTTGTCATGTGTCTATTTTCTTCATCCTCTGCACTTCGGCTTGTTATCATGTATTTTGCTTCCTCTACCTACACCTGTAGACCTATCTCATCGCATGCTTCTATTAAGAGATCGGTATTACTTTGTAGTGCATCTATATCGTCCCCTATTAAATTTACAACATCCGCGTAGACGAACTGTAATGTTCACAAGTGGAAATTCAGAACATAGTTTGCACTACTCGATCCAAGAACGAATACAGCCTACAAATAGAATGTAAAATTTTCTCTTGGTGATGTATTGATAATATCCGAACAAAAACACCAGAGGTGCAAAAAGTGGAGCCAAGTTCTTTAGCCCTAAAAAGGTGTGAAATGGGAGACGGATGAGCCAAGTTCCTTGGTGACAGCGTGTAACAGGAACAAAGGAACTTGGCGCCAGCTGGCAACAGCCTTAGGGTTGGTGGCGGTGGACGTAGTGGGTTTTAGGATCCCCACCACCCTTATAGCTTGAGGATCATGAACCTTGCCACTTCGCGCCAAGTTCCTTTGTTCCTGTTACATGCTGTCACCAAGGAACTTGGCTCATCCGTCTCCCATTTCACACCTTTTTAGGGCTAAAGAACTTGGCTCCACTTTTTGCACCTCTGGTGTTTTTGTTCGGATTTCACAGCTTTTTGTAGGTGTATAATACATATACTCGCTCGCTCGGCCTCGTTTAGGTCCTCGCCCCCGTAGCCGGCTGCGGCCTTAACTTCGAGTTTTTGGGTACTTACGCCCCTTTATCGTAACCACTCCCCAGGACACTGTGCTTCCATGTTGCAGATTTTTTCCCATACCCACCACCCGTGGGAATGAAATATTTATTGAAACATAGGGAAGCTTTGCCATATTTATTGTAACCTACTTGTGATGATACAGCAAATTTGCTTCCTGCTGGCGGCCCTAAAATCCACCACCACCAACCCTAAGGCTCGAACATCACCTGATGTTTTGCTCGGATTTCACAGCTTTTTATACGTGTATATATATACTAGGTTCGCCTCGCTGGGTGTGCTGCCCCAGAATTCCGTGTTCGCCCCAACTTCAAATTTTTAGGGTTACGCCCCCTTTATTGTGATCAGACTTTCTGGGGACAGCGCCCCATGCTGTGCAGACCTTTTCCCATATCGCCTCGGGGGCTGCACGCTCATAGCGCTGGTTTGATCCATTTATTGAAACATTTTCGTGATGGTACACCTTCATACCAAATTTCGTTTCTCTAGCTTCAGTGGTTTGGAAAATGGTATTTGGGCGGCTATGTTGAATTAAAGAATGCGATTTTTAAAAAGTTTTCTTACATTGCCGTTACCTACTTGTGATGGTACACGTTCATACCAAATTTCGTTTCTATAGCTCAAATGGTGTGGAAAAAGTTTTTGTGCTGCCATTTTGATCCAAGTTAACAACTTTTTCAAAAATGTAAATTATTCCTAAACTACTCTTGTTAATACACCTTTATGCCAAATTTCGTATCTCTAGTTCAAACGGTCTGGAAAATGGATTATGAAGTCAGCCATTTTGGATTCAAAATGATGTCTTTGCAGATATTTTGTAATCTACTAGTGATGATATACCGTCATACTTCGAAATTTCATATTTCAATTTTTAACATCTTTTTTCTTACAGAACCTCAAAATCGCTGA
>JAGDQP010019523.1:18727-29025 GCA_022664845.1 Lepisma saccharinum
TATCTACTTATCATCCTCTACCTTCATACCAAATTTCATGTTTCTAGCTTACTCCAAACACCCTAAACAATATGATGAGTGAGTCAGTCAGTCAGTCAGTCAGTCAGTGAGTGAGTGAGTGAGTGAGTGTCAGTTAGCCTAAAATGTGCAATTTCAGGGGTCCACAACTAGAACATAGTTTGAGATACGAATATGAAATTTTGTACATCTGCACATATTTACCATATCTCCTTAACGGCAAAAGCTCATATTCCTATCTTTAACATCTTTTTTCTTACGGGGCCCCCAAATCGTCGATTTTGCCATAAACTCTTGTTCCTGTATAACATGGTTCTGGCAGTGCTGACGTTTTCTGACGTGAAGAACTTGGCTCATGCACTGCCGTGCATGTTGATCATGCTCAGCGTTTCAATATCCTCGGACCAGAAGCGTCTGCTACACCAAATCCGACCGTCAATAAATTTAAAAACATATTTTTAGCCTATTTGAAATAAGCTTTTAATCAATTTAGGCTTACGATAAATATATATACAGAATAACTTGACGCACTTTTAGTTCTTATTAAAACGCTGTGTTGCCAGAATGCATCTGATGAAATTATCGAAAAACTTATATGGGATGTCATGAACATTTATTATATATAGAATTTAATCTTGGGACTAGAAACATTCCAAGGCCTCAGATTCTTAATCAGGGGATTGGTATGTTGTATTACTTGTGATGCAAAATGAGATGAATGTAAGAAATACAGTATTTGATAAAGCTATATGAGCTTACCAGCAGGCTCGTCGAGTTTTCACCAGGACAACCACTCGGCGGTAGGACACACTAGTTGAAGCTGAAAGTGGGTCACTTAAGGAGACGCGGACCCAAACTTGACCCGGGCTTGACTCAAATTACCCTGTTAACCGACGACACGATGATTGCGTATTACATTTTCGGCGTTGAATTTTTCGTGCTCTGCGGGGTAACATCCCCGCACACGGTCACTCACCCCTGAAAGAAACACTGTGCACTGCAACGCAACAGCGTAGAATAAGGAAAGAATTAAAAGCTCACTTTACCCTTCCCGACACCGGGTTGAATTTGATGGCCGGGTCAGCCTGTGTTCCAAGCATAGACACGTTGATGCAGTCCAAAAGCTAACCCGAATGATCCGAGTACCCGGTGACCTTTTTCAGATCTGACATTGGTTTTAAGAGTAATCGTGAAACACGAAGTATACACTAATACGAAATTCACCTTCAGACATGCATGATAAACATCAATACTTTCTGAATTTGAATTTATGTATGGCCTTTTGGCTCAGCCGGGGCCTTGCTTACGGTAGCATCCCGATATTCGCCTGGTGAAACTGAGGGAAACCTTGAAAATCCTGTCGCGATAGCCCACCCACTGCCGATCAGAAATCAGCGATGTTATCACCTGTAATATGAGGGCGCTTATTCATACTTTCAGAACACTAAACTACAAAACTTTCAGCGAAGATAAGCACAACGTACGTGTAAAATAAGTGAATGATAATAATTTGCGATATGTACTTAACAGCAGTGGTTCTAAACCTTTTTCATGGAACACTCCTCTCTCTACATTATATTCATGCGCCCTCTGATTTCAACAAGTGTGCTTTTTAAAAAACAAAACAAAAGGAATCATCTTTGGACGAACTTCAAATATTTCCAATTTTCTTTTAACTTTACAGAAAAATTGGCGGGAAAGACATATTCTATCCCTAAAACTTCCTTTTTCGCAGTATACACCCCATAACTCTACGCTTTTACGGCAGTGATCACTCATCCATTACAAGTGGTCGGGTATATCAACTTACACATTAATCTCAGAGTTTCAACAAAATCGGTTTAATAGCTAATTTTTGGCGAAATTTCTAAATTCCAGAATTCGCCACGTTTTGGGGACTCCGTGTGACATCACCGTACAGCCTAGGACCCCAAAAATTCCAATCCGTTTTAGAAGGGTTCGACCGTATTTTGGTTTAGCAAAAATAATTTTGATACGATGTACCGTACTCTAGTTATGATACGAAAAGTTTGTCACAAACGTTTGTGACATGGTAACGAGTAAACAATAACAATGTTGATCCTTTTCATATTCATAATATACCGCAAGAAACAAAACTGCGTTGGTTTAAATAAATTAAAGAGTGTGCTGTAATATCAAAAAAGACTGCAAAGAGAATTTCCATACTGTTTTATTTGCCGTACAATTTTTTAATAAAAGGATTCCAATTTTTACGATCCCATTTTTCTTGTAAATGCCAGGAGACCGCGGTCCCTATTGAGAAACATTGCTCTACTGCATTTTAAAACTTTATCCCAACTAATGCGTTCTATTTCATTATTATACTTGTTGAAGATGTAAGGATTTCTAACGCAGGACTTCCTATTACGCTACTGACGCATATTGGCAATGATTTCCTAAATTATGTTTTTGTAAAAGGTTGTAATACGTCAAGTAATCCATTATCCAATGCGCGCATCTCAATAAATATACAATTTGTTAGATGGTGTACAAAGAAACTGAAAAAATACTGTTTTTAATGTAGACTCCTTTATAAGAAGAAGGCTGATGATCCCATTTGGGTCTTAAATAAATAACTATGGTGAATGCATTCACTATAGTACTTTTTGTTTTTCACTTCCTTACTTTTATCTGCTATATATAGACCACAGAGTAAGGAATTTAATTTTTGATTAAATTATTCCGTAACTGAAAAGTAATTAAAGTCAAATACAAGTTTAATTTCCGTAATAGGCTTAAAGAACGGAGCTTTATTCTGTATTTTCGCGACTTTATTAAAAACTGTCAGGAAATTGGCGAGATGAAGTGAACCTTAAGCAGAGGCTCAAGTGCTTCCTAATTAAAATTTAGAGGACGAACAGGTGCGCTGAGATATGGTTGTCTTCTGTGAATCGCTTTTATGTAGGAAAGAAGCTATCTGGGAGAAACATGCTGCACAATGTCTTTGATACAAGAATTTCGTTTAAACACAAATCTAGCAGAGCGTTGTTGTTCGAACTCTTCTGTAAATTAGGAGTGATGAAAAAGCAATAATATATGAAGTCAAATAAAAAATAATTGGTAAAACTAGTATATTATAAAATCAGTAGCATTAATGTAGTTCTACAGCAAATTTTAACACCACATCATGAGTCATGATGTTTGAACTACATGTTCAAGTAAAGGAACAAAAAGGTATCCTAACAAACTGAGTTATTACCTTCATTTCATAAAGTAACCAATAAAGCTCTGTTGAATTTTGATCCTACAAAGAGAAACATGAAGTAAAATGTAGGTATACCTGGGAATCAGAAATACAGGGTGGCGCGTATTGAATCTACCCTACCAATTTTAGTTGGAAACCCTGTCACAATGAGCTTGCACATGCGCAGCATTCTTACATCCGTGGAGAGAGTCAGGCAATCGTATACGATAGAGCTTTGGCCGGTTCATACTCGGATTGCGGTGGTGAAAGGATTAATTCAAACAGGTTCCGTCACCGAGGTTCAGTGGGCACGGAACAATGAAGATTACCATGCACTTATTCCAGAGAGACACAGCATTCAGAGATGGGTTGGACAGTAGAGAGCCCCGTGTAGTGTTTAGAACCGTCAGTTCCTTCTGTAATCAGCCGTGATATACAGACTATTCCACAGGGAATGTTGAGAAGCGTCATGGAAGCATTAATGCATCGCCTTTAACAGTGCATTTAAGCAAAATGAGGTCATTCTGAGGACGTTATTTTCAAGGTGCACTGATATCTGTATTGTTCATATTATGCAATATATTAAATGCCTATCTGCATACTTTTATTAAAAAAAAACTAACTAAAATTACTACAAGCATTCACCGCCTGCCTAGCCGTTGCCATTTAAACTTGCTAGATACAATATGTGCCACCCTCTAGTGCCCGTCAGTAGTAATGACCTGTCTCCGATGCTTGAGTAGACTATAGATCACACGGTGGTTGAACTCAGCGGAACGTGAACCAAATAAATCGTTCAGTACGTGTATCACCTCGTCGAGGGTTAGGAACCATTGTTCTCGCAGATGGTTGTCTAACGAATGGAACAAATTGAAACAAGAAGGTGCAATGTCAGGGAAGTATGGGAGTTACATTAGTGTTTTCCAACCGAGGCGGATAATGATGTCACGAGTGACCTTAGCAACATGTGGCTGCGTGTTGTCCGGTAACGGAATGACATATCTGCGATTAACAAGAGCTGGGTCAACGGCTGTCAGTTTTCATGCTCATATTCCAATTGATTGTCTATCCCGGTGGCAGCAGTCTGCGATGCACGATACCCGAGCAATCCACCAAACGCAGAGCATATCTTCTGTTGATGCAGTGGTGGTTTTGACTGATTAGGGCAAGGGTGTTCATGTGGTGCAAAACATTATGACGGCGCCGTTGAGTATTGTAAAGAAACCACTTCTCACCGCAGGTCAGCATTCTGTCCAGAAAATCATTCTTTCCCTACAGAGACAGCAAAGAAACACAGGCTCGTGTCGCTTTCTGAGGAACAGTCAACTCATTTGGAACTCCACCATCCCATTTTATATCGTTTCCCAAGCTGACGGAGGTGTTGTTGAATTGTTTTCGCCCTGCAGTTGAATGCTTCACATGTTTGGCCACTATCGGCCTCAATAAGTGCCTTACTGTCTATGACTTGTGGACATCTTTTACGTTGCACGTTCTGCAGGGATTCATTGCCGTCCTTAAATTTCTTAAACCATCGTTGTACTATCTACTCTTTTAATACATCTCTATCGAATGCCTGGATACAGGCCCGTATAACGTTATTTAGGTTCCCATGTTTGACCTGCTATCACTAACGTCCCTACTTAACTTTGCTGACAACTACCAGTCGGGTATAAGAGGCAATACTCACTAACACTCACTAACACGCTGAAAGAACGGCGTGGGGAAGCGCATGCAGTTTGAGTACGGGAATATGACACAACGTTACCGGTTGTCTTTATAGTAACTGATATATTATTTACCCTAGTAGTAGGTACGACGCTTTTTATTATGATAATAAAGTTGTTGTTAGGATGTGTGTTTACAGAGAGAATTTAAACCGTAAATTTTGTGCGTTTGAAGTTAATAGGCCTAGTACGAATAACTAGAGCATTGTGTAACACAAAGCGTAAGTCGATGTAATGGCAGTAGGAGCGTGGTTCTGTTATTTTATTTTTTTAACTGTTTTTGGCCCGAAGATGATTAATTTGTGTAATTCTTTCCACACGTGTTTCTGGATTGAGTGAGTGAAGGGACTATGCTCAAAAATCAAGCTGGAATTGAATATATTATTGAGATGAAGTGACGTAGGTTTTCCAGGTGACTTTTTCCAGGGGAAGCAAAAACTTTGTAACTGAAAGGTAAACTATCGTAATTCAAAGTTCAGTCGAACTGGATTTATAATATTTAATTTACTTAACCAAATGTACTTATTCAGAGAAAAGCTTCTGCTATATACAACAGGATTCCTGTTCTAAAAATACAGTGCATAATAAGCATGAAATTGAGGAACATATAAATTCAATATAGAATGCGCCAAAAGCGGGAAATCACTGTTCAAAACTCAATTTAAAAAAATAATTCAAACAGCATTTTGTATTGCAATACTTATCGACGTCAAATAACATCCACTAAAAATTACACATTGAATAATTTTACCTTATATTAAACACACCAATATTCTGTATTAAAACACTTACCCTTGGCTGATTCCCTCCACATGGAGTTGCTGTAATGTCACACGCGGCAACTCGTTGCAAGGTTAATTTTACCTGTAAGTGAAAAAAAGGCTTAGCAACAAAGAAAATAGATGACATGTTCAATTTCTTGTTGAAAACTAAACAGAACTGTCTCCACTATGTACGAAGGCATCTGTATCCTTACATTTTACTATATAGTGCTAGGAGGTATACATAAATAACGCCACCAGCGTGATAACTGCCACCTGACCTACAGCACCAAGAAGTGCACCAAGACCTATCTGTACAACAATACCCGGTTGAGCATTAACAGTAACCATGGGTATAGCGTGTCTTTGAATCCAGGAGGTGCTAGCTCGTTCCCAGCAGTTGACCATCCTGACAGTTTCTTCCTAAGTCACGCTAGATGATGGTACCTTGTCCGACTCCCTTCCCACATTCTCTCCCCTATTTTATCCCAGCTTGAGTCATTGTTGTCTTAAGGCCATAAATAAAAAATAAAAATGAGGCACAGCGGGCGATTGAAGAGTCCTTCCATGCCTCAATATTTTCATATAGGTTAACAAACTGTCTTAACAAGGAAACTGCCTCCGATGAGACACGAAAATCAGCATGAAACATTCACAGTGTATTGATGATGTGACAGGACATCAAAGTTTTCGAAAATTGTCCTGAAGGGTAGGCAACTCTTCATACATTTGTGCTGAAGTTATGCATTTTCCATTCAGTTTTATGTAAAAGGTCCCGCTGACGGTAATTTAAATGTTAGATTAAAATTATTGATGAAGTTGACGTGTTGATTAATTACTCTGATCCCTGCCAAATGCGAACATTATATAAATACAGAGTGACCCAAAAGAAACTTCCCATCCCGTTAATTTCGTAAGCAATTGATTTCCAAGAGGAATCCCGACACACGCTCCTTTTAATTTCACGAGAATGTGCTAACGTGGTCAAGCATTGCATGCTGCGCCATTTTATTGTGGTCTAGTGGAAAAAATTAAACTTTTTTAGATGATAATATGGGTCAAGTCAAACATCATGTCAATGGTCTTTTAAGTTCTATTTACGAAAGCGCATGATCATTTACTAGTTTTTATTTGAGAACTTTGCGAGAAATTACATTTGGAACTCTCAAATAATATAAAGTGAAACTTGATAGGTGATGCACTATTTTACACCATTTATCATTATGAGCGCTTTAACTGCCATCGTTAGTATAAAAGAACTCCTGGAAACATCGCTGATAAATTTAAACGTGCTATCTCATGTTTTGTGATCCAATAGCACCCAGCCCCTGTGATGAATTCGTTAATTCCGTGAATTTCAGATCAGCATTACACGTTGGGAAGGGGAAGCACGTGGGTTCGAACCCCGCTGCCAAACCTCGCGTATGAGTGGAAGTTAGCGGGCTGGGCTTTAGTTATGGTATCAACTCAACATTCTTCTCGTGAAACTGATGGAAACTCTGGACATTTTCATGTGTAAAGTCGTAAAGTTTTCAAATACAAACTAGTAAATGATCATGTGCTTTTGTAAATAGAACTCATAAAGACCACTGACATGATGTTTCACTTGACCCATGTTGTCATCTTAGACCACAATAAAATGGCGCCACGTGCAATGTTTGAACACGATAGCACATTCCCCCTGAAATTAAAAGGAGCGTGTGTTAGGATCACTCCTGGAAATCATTTAGTTACGAAATTAACGGGATGGAAAGTTTCCTTTGGGTCATTCTGTATTTATATAATATTCGCATTTGGCAGGGATCAGAGCAGTTAATTATTACGTCAACTTCATCAATAATTTTAATCTAACGTTTAAATTATCTTCAGCGCAACCTTTTATATAAACGTGAATGGCAAATGCATAACTTCAACATATATGTATGAAGTGTTGCCTACCCTTCAGGTGTTCAGAACAAAGTTTCGGAAACGCTGAAGTCTTGTAATGCGTGCTCCGCTAAATTCTGAAACGTAGTAGTACTACAGGAGTATTCATCTGAACACATCATCAATGCACTGCGGAAGTTTCATGCTGATTTGCGTGACCCACATGAGTCCCAGGTCGAGACAAGTCAGATTAAGTAACGGAAGAAATGCAACTACCGAAGCATGGGCCGAAAGATAAAAAGACAAGTCACACACGAAGTAATCTTATTCCGATCAATTCTGTTGCATTCTATTTTAACCTTAGTAACCATGTCAGGATTTCGCGATTTCTTAAATACCCTTTATCGATGAGTACGTACAGGAAAATTGTACAGAAATTTCGCTGATGAAACTTTGGAAATTTTGCTATTTCCGTGGTACTATTTCGCCCTGGTCGCTTACTTAACCGAAAAACGAACTTACTTGGAAAACGAGATACGTTATACATGAGCTGCAGACATTAATATTTTCGGACACAGTTAAAGCAATGAATTGCACGGTGGTCTGTGACTTTCTTTGCAATCAGATGTATCTGGGAGTTAACTGACCAGTACATGGTCCACAGTCAAAACCATTAACAACTAACTTGGCGATAATCTCTATAAAAAGTTTATAATCATTTGCAGGAAGAAACATTAACCAAGCAGACTAGAGCATTATACTTTGAATGCGCTGAAATACAAGAAGGGGAAAATGTATATTTCACCCTCACTTATTAGGAAATAATAGACAAGAATCATTATTAAAATTGTTTATTTCCATACCCTTTCTCGGGTAAATTACAAGAAAAGAATTTCAGGATGAAAATGGTATCTTCATTTTTCTGCGACTTTACACATACGTAGGTTCTGTCTGCAGAGCAATACACACCATCAGGATGCACTCGTATTGCAGAGCTCGTAACTTGATTACTACTTTAAAACAGTTTTGAAATCAATGTCTTGGGAATATTCCTCCGTAATCGTCATTTAACTTTACTGCATCTGAAATCCTGATTCAAGTATAACTATCTGATCCAGGAATATACAAACATAACCTATTACACATAACTTATCAAGCTAAATCAGCCAAATACGAACTGCTAGTAATAAAACGAAGGAATATGAAACGCACAAACGGAAACACCTGCTGGCAGGTAAAAATTCATTGCCGCGGCATCCAGTTTTTTGTACTCCTTAATTAATTCGTTTACCACGAATACAAACATGTGCTGAGTTGAAAATAATAACCCTATGGCTAACGGAACTCGCAAGATCATTGATGCAGTGACAAATGTTCGACACTGGATTGTATCCTGGGAAAGATCAAGCCAGTTTTCATCACGAACATCTAATTATCGAAGATCCCTTCTAATATTGTCCTCCCAATGACGTCTCCGTCTTATCAACGGTCTCTCTCTCTTTCCGGATTCCCAACCACGATAAAATACAATCTTCCTTTTCCCCTCATTCGAGCTATATGGCCTACCCAGCTTCACCGTTGTGTTTTGATTATTCTTATAACATCGGGAGAATTGTACAGTCAGTGTGGTTCTTTATTATATAAAGGTATTGTAAAACCAACATCTGTCTTGTATTTAAAAATTACAAAACGATATTCCAGAGAAAACAACGAAAACAGAATATGACTTTAAAAATATATAACAAATTGAAGTAATCCAAATCAAAACATCGGAGATTCTAACTACAAGCCAGTCTGTGGAAGTTTGATAACAGACATAACGACGACTGGGGATTATACTGTCTATGGAGATACAACATAAACCTCAGCCGTCGATGAGTGTTTGGATTGTTTGTAAAAAAAATATAATTCACCTAGATGGTTTGCCCGTCCGTTGGTGTGGGATGAATAAAATATGTTGTCACCCCCCATGCCGATGGGGGGTTGAACTTGGACTAAGACGGCATCAGCAGTGTTACTATTTATCTGAGCGACCCCGAAACTATGGATTCGGCACTAATATGTCGTTTCCTATGATTTTTACATGCCACCCCTTCCCACCCGTCCCTAGGATTGTTAGAGTGTATTACTCAAGATAGTTGTTGTTAGTGAATTGATAGTCATACCAAATTTGACCACTTAGAGGTAGTCAACCCGTCGAACAACATTGTAGTGTGGGTTGCCGCGTGCTTTGCTTTTTATTGTTACCACCGTCATTGGCATTCAATGAATAATTAGATGGTCGATTATCTCGGAAGATAATAATTTTAGAATCAAAGTGATATGATAACTTCCCAGTTCGGTCCAGTGTCTGATCATGTCCGAAACTTTACTCCAATCGGTCAAATACTTTTTGCGTGATGCTCACGCAAACACTCACTTTCAATTTTATAAATAGAGATAAGATTAAAATGAATTGTATGGGCGGTAACAGCACTATGGCTTACGCCCTTTTATAAATAGAGATTAGAGGTGTTGTTCATTTGTGTAAGTAAGCGTATGAATAGGTGTGTATGTGGGGCGAAGGCGAGGGTTGTGTGTGATGTATTATTCGTTTATAACATTAAGCTACTGTATCAAAATTGTGAATATTTCTGAGCCCGGCATAATGAGGAAAAGCTACCGCAACTTCAGTTAAATGAGTTATGGTAAATCACATCTAATGTAGAACAAACAATATTAAGA
>JAGDQP010019524.1:0-34729 GCA_022664845.1 Lepisma saccharinum
CCATATAGCACTTATCAATTTATGTAGTTCCTTGATTAGTGCCGTTCCTCCTGTTTTAATTAATTCGGCTGGAATATTGTCTATTCCTGGTGATTTGAAATTTTTCAATTTCTTAACCGACATTTCGATCTCGATCTCGCTAGGTTCGGGAATCCACGGTTCTGCGGTATGGATTTCAAATTCCTCTGTTTGTTCCCCGCTGTGTACATTAAGAAGTTTGTCGAAATAACTTTTCCACACATCGACAATTTTAGTCGGATCCGCCTGAAGATCTCCACGTTCATTTCTAATCATTCCTAACCTCGGCTGGTAACCTTTTCTTAACGAGTTTACCCCTTTGTATAGATCTCGTATGTTATTTGTCTTCCCGTTTTCCTCAATCTCCTGAATCTTCTGCGTCAGATATTCTCGCTTTTTGTTTCTGAACCCTAGTGTGGCGTTTCGTTTCGCGTTACTGTAGTGGTTGGTATTTGCTTCGCTTTTATTACTTAGCCATCGTTGCCTTGCTTGTTTTCGTTCCTCATGAAGTTTAATGCATTCTTCATCAAACCAAGGTTTGTTTTTCTGTTGTTTCTTCTCACCTACGCGTTCCTTCGCTGCGCTCTTAATTGTTTCACGAATTGCCTCCCACATCTTACTTACATCAATTTCATTATTAATATCATCATTATTATTACTCGAGTCGGCTAGGATTTCGAACCTATTTGAGAGTTCGAGTTGGTAATCTGCTCTTATGCTCGGATTATTTAATAGTTTCACTTCGAATTTCAGTTGTTTTGATCCCTTGCTTTCTCTGTTCGCGATGCATAACTTTTCCCTTACTTTTGTGATCACTAATTGATGGTCGGTGTCACCTTCCGCTCCTCTGTACGACCTAACGTCCATTATGTTGGTGTGTCTTCGTCTGTCTACTAATACGTGATCGATCTGGTTGAGAGTTTTGCCGTCCGGAGATACCCACGTGTATTTGTGTATGTCTTTGTGTTCAAAGTACGTGCTCTTTACCAGTAAGTTTTTCGAAATCGCGAAAGTTATCAGTCTTTCTCCATTGTTGTTGGTCTTTTCGTGAAGACTGTATTTGCCTATAGTAGGTCTATATTTTTCTTCCCTCCCTACCTTTGCATTGAAATCACCCAACACAATTTTCGAATTATACTTCGGTAATCGGTCAAACAACCTTTCTAGCTCATCGTAGAATATATCTTTGTCGTTATCAGTAGCCACCTCGGTCGGAGCATAGACGTTTAATAAAACCGTGTTGCCCCATCGAGTACGTATCGTAACGTACGATAGTCTTTCGTTTACGAACTCTATATTCTGAACCGCCTGAAGGATACTATTCTTAATGAGGAACCCTGTTCCGAAATCGTGAGACTGTGTTCCCCCGTAGTAGAAAGTGTACTTGCCCTGTGGGATACTATCTTGACCCTCCCACCGAACTTCTTGTATCGCTAATATGTCTAGCTCGTACTTTTCGGTCTCGTGTACCGCCACCTGAAGAGCGCCCGTTTGGTATAATGTTCGTACGTTCCACGTTCCTATTCTAAGGTCTTTCTTAATCCTGTTCATAGAACCCTGTTCCTCCCTCGCTATCGCGAAATCTACGTGACAATTAGTACTTTCGGTAACTAACTAAAATATACAATTTATAGCACAGTATCAATTTTTGTTTGAACCATCTGTTAGGCAACGAAAAACCCCCAATGCAAAACAGCAACATTGGCTTTCTAAGTTTGCATTCTAATACAATATGAACGGCCGAATTTCGTTTTTGCTGACTGTGAATTGCAGTTATCCTTTATACTTCAAAGGGTAACCTAGGCAGGAAACTGAACTCTGCTTATTTTCCTGACGATGTACCGTTTCCAAAAATGATGCACTGTTACACACAAAAAATGGAAAGTTCTTACTTGTATCAATCCTGGTTGCGAAGTTAAAGAGCTGTCCTCGGCGTTGTAGTCCTCGGTTCAATGCTGATTCTTGAAGATCTTGTGGGTACCCTGGTGAACTCGAAGATCTGACTGCCTTGGATTATGACCTGGATTTTAGACTGTCCTCGTCTAAAATTGAAATGGAACTGCTTGGCCTGGCCTCTATATTTCTTCTTGGGCTTCTGTCGGTGTGGAAATCGTTAATGGAGACATGGAGAAACTACTACTTCATCTCTAATGGAAACTACTTCATACTGGGCCTCACACTTTTCAAACAAAAACTCTGTCTTCTAATTCGGGGAAACTTAAAACTGAAGTGTTGTCCCGGGATCCCTGAGCTATAGCACTGAAGACTGTAAGAAAAATTGTTACTGAAGAAATGTTCGTATCGGGGATCGAACCTTTGGCTAATATTTCATCGCTGCCCACCATTTGAAGCTTGTCTGTTACAGGTATGCTAAACTTTTGCGGTCGAGACAGCTCCAAGTGCCAGGGCGACGTGCCAGTGGGACAAGAGGCGAGCAGACACGTGGCGGCTCGTTTCCGGCGTCACGAACGCTGTATACAATGTGGCTGTTGACAGGGCTGTGGCAGAATGTGGGATCGCAAAGCCCGTAAATCACCGAAGTGTCAGAGCGCTCCTATGAAGGAGGATTCTTGGAGCACGAAATACGTACGGCATATACGACAACGGAGTGCGGTATAAGGTCAGGTATTGCAATCGTACAGTGGGTGTGGTAATGTAGGACGACACATACTAATGCTAGACAAGACTGCACATGATACTGGTAGGACGAAAAGACAAGGAGCAAATGTACTTACATTCACAGCAGCTGCTCAAAATGGCGTCCCTGGGATGCGATATAGGCATGACATCGCGGTACTAGGTTTTTGGCGCATCCTCTCGAAGATACCTGGGTTGGTGCGAATCATCTCACAGGCAGCGAGGATGCGTGCAAGGAGGGTTTCTTCGTTCTGGACAGGTGTGTCGTAGACGAGCGCTTTTACATAACCCCACAAGAAGAAATCAAAGGGGATCAGATCAGGGGAGCGTGCCTGCCAAGCAATCGGACCGCCCCTTCCGATCCACCTATGCGGGAAGGCATCGTCAAGGCACTGACGCGCAGCTGCGCCAAAGTGTACTGGGACCCCGTCATGCTGAAACCACATACGTGCACGAACATTAAGAGGTACATCTTCTACGAATGTAGGGAGTGTTTCGCGCAAGAACACTGCATACACTGGTGCTGTTAAGCGAGGCGGTAAAATATATGGTCCTATCACAGGCCTCCTCTGTAAAGAGTATGGCGACAAGAAACTGCGGGTCTTGCAAACAGCGCTGCACTAGCGTTTCACTAAACACCACACGGGGTGTGAGGTCTGTAGGATGCAGGTCCTGCACTTCCTGTGGATGATAGGGGTGTAGTTGTTCACGGAGTACTCTCCACACAGTAGTGTAATCAACCCCCACTTCTTGTGCTAATGCTCTAGTGTTGTTCGACGGGTGTTCTGTCACACGCTCAAGAACCTCTTCTTCAAGGTCGGGAGTCCTGGTTGTTCGTCGTCTGCCGCGGTCGCGACTGACTGGGCTGAAGTTTCCCGTTTCCCGTAAACGCCGAAACAGCCTCGGAAACATGGTGTACTTTGGATGGCGCCTGTCTGGATACCTGGTGCGATACAACCTTGCAGCTGCACGACTGTTTCAATTCGCTCGCCCATACACAAACACCATAAACGCAAGTTATTCCAACGTGAACGCCATTTCACTCCCGCACTACGCCCTCTCCAGACCACCAGCACAGACAACGCACAGGTACTGATACTGAGCGACTAACCACGGAATAGTAAAACGCCGTCTGCAGGTTCGGGAAGGCAACACGTCACGTGCACAACTATGACGTACATTACCGCCGAGTCATGTGATACAGAGGGCGTACAGCAACAGAGCCTCGTGTTGTTTCCTCTGTTTGTGTGCAGCCACCAACGTACGTAACGTATGATATCAACGCAAGGACAGGTGTCGAATGCCACTTGTAACACGACGACATGTGTTGTTTGTGGGCTCAGCAATAGGGCTATCAGGAAACAATGTATGGACGCTGTCGTGTAGAGCATTGTACGTTCCTCAGCGTCGCAACAGCGTCATACCACGCAACATGCAGCTCTTGCAATTCGCACTACGGATCCGTCTCTCACATTGCTTACTCTGTCATTTGCCACCATCCCGGTATGTTTGACCCCATTTTTCCGCTCCCAACCAGTGCTATCATATGTGCGCCCCTTGCGCCGCCGCTGTTCCGCATCGCTGTGTGCATGAATCGCATCTACAGGGCACATACTGCAATCGTTCCTTTGACCCGACCTTTCTACGACACTTCGTTTTCTAGTTCTCGCTAGTGTGTCTTATTCCATCACAGTTTCGGCGGGCTCTGGCTCGGGATTGCTGCATTGTCGAACTTGGGATCCGTCTCTCACATTGCTTACTCTGTCATTTGCCATCATCCCGATACGTTTGACCCCATGTTTCCGCTTCCAACCAGTGCTGTCATATGCGCCCCCCGTACGCCGCCACTGTTCCGCATCGATGTGTGCATGAATCAACTCTACAGGGCACATACTGCAATCGTTCCTTTGACCCGACCTTTCTCCGACACTTCGTTCTCTCGTTCTATTCATTTTTGTTCTACTTTGGTCCATTTTCGGTGGGCTATAGCTCAGCACTGACGCATTTTCGGATCACATCTTTTGTCATTCTCCATCATCCCCTGAAGTTTGACCCACAATTAAATGTACACCCTGTATATATAGGCTGTTTCAGGACCTCTGGTACAAACTTCGGGAAGTGAATCCTGATATCAAAACAAGAAAAAAGTTAATATGAACATGCGCCCTATCATGCCTAGTTTCGGCGCTAGAGGACCCCAAAAACGTCCAAAACTGTATTTCAAGGCGATTTATTTCGACAACTAATAGCTGTAGAGCTTGCGGTTCATCGTTTCGCCAAAGTAATCGGACCCGCTAGTTCGCAAAATGTGCATGTCAGAAGTGATGGGAAAGTGCGTGGGGGATTCCCGAGAGAAATAAGGGATTACCTAAGAATTGAACAGCGAATTTGGGTCGATCAGAGCATGTAGAGAATGACTTAATACCAGAGAATAATAGTACGTAGATTGAAAGTCAATACCTCAAGCAGCTGCAAGATGGGGAAGAAATAAAAAACGTTATGCATCGTTACATAATAGCAGAATGTATTTAAAGGCGATATATTTCGAACAGTAATAGCTGTAGAGCTTGCGGCGCATCGTTTCGTCAAATAAATAAGAAAATGCACATATCAGAAGTGCGAAATGTGCGAGGGATTCCCGAGTGAAATTATGCAACCACACAAAACATTCTTTATTTCTTCCCCATCTTGCATCTGTTTGAGGTATCACCTTGGAATCAACGTGGTGTTGTTCTCTGATATGAAGTCATCGTCTACTTGCTCTGTTCGACCCGCATTCGCCGCGCAATTCTTGGGGAATCCCCCGCGCACTTTCCCGTCACTGCTGACATGTGCATTTTCTGATCCAGCAGGTCCGATTTCTTTGACGAAACGACGAGCCGCCAGCTCTACAGCTATTAGTATTCGAAATAGATCGCCTTGAAATAGTTTTTGACATCTTTGAGACCCTCTAGCGTCGAAACTATACATGATAGGGCGCGTGTTCATATGTACTTTGTTTTTTGTTTTGACATAAGGATTCATTCCCCGAAGTTTGTACCAGAGGTCCTGTATATACCGGGTGAGTCATTGACGAGTGACAGCCCAAAATGACTTGAAAAAGGAGCAGAAAATAAAAAAATGTGCGCAGGTAACCTGATACCTACCGGAGGGGGACGCCAGACCAAGCACACGCCAACAATGTCGCATAAGCAGTGTTGCCACCCCAACACAAACTTATATTTTTTCAAATGACACTACGAAAACTGTTAATTGGATATAAATCTTCAAAAAAAAAAAAACGTCCAATGATACCAAAATCGATGCTCGGTGTCGCCAACTTCGGGAGATATGAAAGGTCAAAGTTGGAAAAAGCAGGGATGGATTGTAGCTAAATGCACAATATTAGATCAGAAACATGAACACTTAGTGAAAATAGAATGTGGTCTTAACAAAATGCCAAAATTAAAGTTCATTACGACTAGCAGTGTTACCACCCGAGACGCCGAAAGAAAGGGAAATTTACAATCGATATTTAAGCAAAATGTGCCCCCTTGACAAAAGTCACAAAAATTAACAGGAAGACTCTTTGAGAGTCTAAAAATACAATGGAATTTATTTGGAAGCGATATCACAAAGCGTGCAAAAGATATAACAAAAGAGGGAAAAGCTGTCAACATTGGAGGGACATTTTTTATCCCTCAAGCAGCACTGGACTACACACGGGGTTGCAAGGAGTATGGCGAATATTGTTCTGCAACCCGATTGCCAGGATGATCGCTTCGCGTGGTATAGCGATGATGGTAGTAACTCCTCCTCCTATTCGATAATTTCGTTATAAAATATAGACAAAAGGATAAAAACATAGTACGTTAAAATTGCATATTCAAGTTACCTTATACATTTGCATGATAAACTACGGCAGGCATAAAGAATAAAAAACAAAGCTTTTAGCGAGTAAGATGTTCAAATACTGTCTCAAACTAGCATCCAGATTGCCTCCACTTCAGTACCATACAGTTGCGGTAAGCGCGGAGCAGACGGGTAGTGTGTAAGATTCTTAAACTTTTATACTTTGAGCAACAGTTTGAGTCCCGCTGGTGGCATTTAATTTTTGTTACTAAACGTGAATCAGTGAAAACAAAAATGTTCTGTTTATGTTAAACGCAAACTTATAGACTTTTGTACATTTTTAATTAAATATTTTAAAAGGATAGAATTTAATTTAGTTTGGTACTGTTCAAAATTCGACTAAACGAATACAGGAAGAATATTGAACAATGTATTAAGAGCCATTATTTTAAATTGAATATATTTTAAGGTCTTTAGGCATCTGAGGCTCAGGCCAGGATAGGGTGGGGGAAAGACTTGTGGAAGGTAGATGGGCAGAGCTTATTTTGTAAGTACCACCCTGGCTTTTGCCTGGTGTGATTGAGGAATAACCTCAGTCAGGATGGTCAGCCGCTGGAATCGATCCCAGGACCTCCCGAATGCTAAGCCAACGCTCTACTACTGAGTCACGGCAGCTTGGGCCATTATTTTGTAATTCAGAAAATGTTATATTTTAGGGGTTAAAATCTTTGTATAGTTATATCTTTGTGTTCCTTATTTTATAAAAATAGGTCATGAGAGATTAACAATGTGCAAGTTTGAGCCCTCGGAAAAACTTGTCCTGCCAATTATCACAGCATCTCCCTGGAAAAATCTTATTGTACCTAAAGGCCGCTTTAGACGATACAATTTCTCGTACGATCCCTCGTGTAACATGCGTCAGTGCCGCCTGTTACTGACATATAAAAATATTCGAAAAATGAGTGACGAACAGACATTTTCTACCATTCGAAAAAAAAGTTAATATTTTTTTTCCTTTCTGATATTATTATTACAAAAATGTCTTCGAGAGAATGCCCGATAAGATCTTAGAAATTTTTATATGGAAATATATTTATTTTGTACGTTATCTTTATTTTTGTATATGTAGTAATGTTCCTAGGATAAGTATAAAGGTAGCTTATTTCGAGCAGTTTACAAAATCTACAGAAGTCTTCACCGGATGTGGAGTTAGTAGCCTCGTAAGATATCTTTGTTTTTGGTTCTCTTCTTACGAGAAAAGTGTAGAGGCTAATATTATTTAACATCTGCTGTTCAAAAGATCTTTTCCATTGGACGAGCTTGACCGCAAGCGTGGAGCCGCCTGCTTCTTGCTCCGTTTTTCGCGCTTGATATTATGCGTTAGTTCTCGGTGACCGGGGAGTCAACGTCAAGCTTTAGAAGGTTCAATATCTTTCTCTTCAGCATCCGTTTTCGGCCGACCGTCAAGATGTAGTCGCCGGAAACTCGAGGGCATCGCCGACAGAGGCCCTCAAGAGGCTCGTTCCTCTATATCCGACAGAATCACTGTCATCTTCGGCAGCATCTACTTCTTTTTGCCGGAATCATCCAAGTTCTCACCTTACATTTCGGACATGATGCAGCTGAATTTTGATATCTTTCAGTCCCGCTTTTGCGTAATGTTCATGAAAGCCTTTAAGTTATGAGACACGTATTTCTTGGCCTGTTTTAACTTTTTATCGCTATAATCTGAAAATTCTTAATATTTCATGTAAAGCTTAATCTAAGAAAGAAATATCCGATCTCTCTAATCTTAATATAAGATAAATCGTCGTTACGCCGCGTTCATCGGGATGAAAGTTACAAATCGAAGATTTGCGTAAATAATAAGGTATGTAGGTAAATTGTTGTGTGTCTATGTTTTGCCTGAACATTGCCTTTCTCTCTCACAATGTAGTGCGCTCCTACGGCGTTTGAAATTTTCTCTAATTGTATTAATATTGAAATAAAAACAGTGCATTGGAGTGCCGAAGGGATTACCCATTGGAGAGGTTTAATGGCCAAACTTTGAAGTCGCCAGAACATCCCGCTTGAAGTAGAATAATTTCTTTTTGACCCACATTGGAGATGAGGTCCGGTGTTAACAATTCTTTCTCTCGATCGGTTGATTCACTAACAAGTTCAGGCTATAGTATGTTACGCAACAATATGTGTAAATTAAGTGTCTATAAAGCTTAAAAGATTGTCTACAAATCTTTTAAGACAGCTTTCTTATCGAAGTAGAATAAAATTGTATTCCCATCAGAGGAAAGACGGCAGCGGTCGTCTTGGAAAGACGTGTGCGTATCCCATGAGAGGCCACACGCAATATGGCTAAAAATTATTAGTAACCAGCTGAAGATAAAATCATCAAACACTGAAGTATGGCATAAATATTCAATACTTCGAAGCATGGAAGCTTGGCAAATATAAACAAGTAAACAGTCTTGTGTCCCATGAGGGCTGACTGTTGTACTCGGTAAGGGTAGGGAAATTCCAGAGGCTCTACACCTCTCCCTTAAATAAATATTATCGAGAAAGTTATTAGCAGTCCAAAACTCCTATCTTGACTTTAAACGCTGTGCAAAGTTAGATACGGAATTATCTCGTGTAAATCGTTGAGAGGCTTGTCTATGTATTAAATTCTTAATAGTTCATGTACTTCCTGTGTGGCCATACGTCACAATTAATCGTCGTCCTAGTCATTCTTTTACAGAGTGCTAGAGAAAGGTAATTCTCCCTGTAAATTGTGTTCTAAGTCGCTAAATCGTCGATTTCTGATAATATTCTTTGTTAAAGGCTTTGCGCCGAAATTTACCGTGCAGTGACCGGATATAAATCAATTCTTTATTTCCGAGAAGTTAGTTCGAAGGGATTTTTTCTTTTTGCTTTGAATTAAGGTATATTCTAACTTTAACGAAGATTCAAAACATAAATTTATCAAAAGCTACCAAGACCGTAGTGCTAGAAGTTCAAGATTTTGTATCTAAGAAATTTTGTGATTTTTTTTTGTAAATAGTTTTTTTGTTCTCTTCGTTTCTTACAATCTAAAATACAATCTTATAGTAAATCGATTGCATTTGTTGTTGTTTATCAAGAGTTCATGCGGTTACCTTTTAACCAACTAAACGTTTTATTGTGTATATTATCTTTTTCTATAATGGTTTATTGTCAAGTCGTATATCCATGCTACTCTTCAAAGGACGCCTGATGAGTATGTTTTTCGCAGCAATATTAAGTCTGACTGGTTGCATACCGTATAAGGGGCTACAGAGAGTCGTTACCGTGACTATAAATATTACTTTGATTATCCAATATTAACTTAAGTATCACGTAATGTGTTTTATATCGTTTTCGTAAGCACCAGAGTGCGAAGTCTGCGCATAATTCAACCCCCCCGCTTTTGAGGCGAAGGTTGATACATTGTATAAGTGATTATTGTATTCTTTTATCTGTTGCGATAATTCCCTAAGTATTTGTAACAAGCCGTGATCAAGTGACAAACTATCACCTGGCCAAGGCATAATAAAAACCTAATAGCTCGAGTGACAAGGAAGTTCCTGCCGACCTGTTCGGTAGGTGGCGCCCGTAATTAAAATATTTCTTCTTTTTAATCTAATCAATCCGGCAAATTATCTTTTTCATGTTTGTCCACTTGACGACCTGCCTCTCTGCTAGCTGGGGAGTCGAGGTATAATTCCCGTCGGGAAGCAACGTTACACTCGTATGCAATCTCATCGGTTACATTCTTTGATCGCGGATCGTACGATTTTTCATACAATCCGATGTGTTCTCTAAATAGAAACGGTTCTATTTTTCAGCGAATTTTTCGTACAATCTATGACAGTGCCCCTACTGGCAATTTTCGCGTATTTTCCTATTCGACTGTTTGGTTATGGATTACGAGACAAAGAGAACATATTGTTATTACTTAATGCAGAAATGAACATACATAATGGCGTAATAAACTATTACAGGTATAAAGGTATAAAACAAAGTTTTTAAAGTAAAAAGGTCGGTGATACTGCAGTTCAGCTACTTCTACCATAGAGGACTGGCAATACCACAAAATGCTACATTTTGCATTCCTATAACCATAAAAGGTACTAAATACGTGAAAAGTATGTTAAAAATATATTGACAAAGTTCTGATGTGATCTAATAGCTATTGCTTCTCCTATAAATTCTGCAATGCAGTTAAAGTGATTTTCTTTGTGCTTCTTGTGCGTAGAATACCGAATCTACTGCAGGCATGATATGTATGAAAGGAAATAATGTAGAGGATACCGGTATCTTTGCTATAATATCCCCCCTCAATGATTTTGATAAACATCTACGCTCTGTGCATCCGAAATAATGAAACACATTGAACAGAAATCACAGAAGTAGACATAATGTGAGTGTTGACGTCAAGCCAAAGCTGTGCAAGTCAATACGTAAGCTAGAGTAAATAATCGAACGAACTAATTTTTATTCAAGGGTTAAGACAGCTGATCCTCCCTATTCACACCTACAGGTATATACCTTGTGTGAAATCAGCCTATAAATCACATACAATCTATATTACTCCTCATTTTTGTATTTTGTATGTATTTCATGCTTATAGGAACACAAAACGTAGAATTTTGAGGCGTTTCCAGTGCTCTGTGGCAGAAGTAGTTAAACCGCAGTATTACTAATTGAATCCTTATGTATAAATAGGAGTTAATATATCGCGATTTATATACTTTTGAAGTGCTGTGTAATGTCACACATATTGTTAACTCAGGAATATTGTAAAAACAACACATATGACTCCGAATTCATCACCAAAGACAGCAAAATTTTCAACGTTTTTTGTGTGTCCGCATTGAAATTTCTTTATTGAAGTACAGAAGTAAAGCTACAACACTCTCGTTACCACAGAAACCTAGTAGAAATTAGATTCTCTTCGTAGAAGAATGTGTCATTAAAACAAATTGAATTTCTGTTGCATCAAGATTCATTGTTATCAATATTCTAATTCTTTTCTATTTTTTAAATGGGCTATACTTTCTCAAATATCTGTGGCATAATTACCCTAAAAGCCTGAGATGTCACAACTATAAACTCCAGCAGTTTCATCATTATCCCCTCGTATCCAAAATTGTACCGTGTAAAACACTATACAATATTGTATGATTTATCGTACGAAAAATCTCGTACTATGGATACGTTCTATCATACAAGAGATCGTACGAGAAATTATATCGTCCAAAGCGGCCTTTATTGTAGCTGGAATTGAGTTGAATTGAATTTTGTTTATGGTCTTTAGGCATCTAGTGCTCAGGCCGGAATAGGGGAGGGAAAAGGATTCGGGGAGGTGTCGGCCAGGGCCTATGTTAAAGGTGCCATCAAGGCATTAGTCTGGTATGACTGAGGAAAACCCTGAAAAAGGCTCAGTGAGTATGGTCGGCCTACGGGTTACAACCCAGGCCCTCTTGAATGTTACGCCAAAGCTGGAGATGTCTGCAACTGTTAGGAAAAGAGAAAACAGTGGATCCCTTTTTAGTTTCGAAGAAAATATAATAATACCAGGTGTGTGCATAAGTAGTTTCCGGTTTAAGTAAGAGATGGCGCCAGCGAAAAGTACGCAGCGTATTCATTTGACACATACGTCATTTTGTTCAACTGACATTAAACTACAAACACAAACAAGCTGAGTCCGCCAAACACTAGCGTCTTTGTTTTATCGTTCAGTGATCATGTCGAAGTTTGTGCTTGAAAAAGAACATTTGCGGCACGCATTGCTTTTCTTATTTAATCAAAAGAAAAAGGCTGTTGAAAGTCATCGTGTGCTGGTAGAAACATATGGTGAACACGCTCCATCGATTAGAACATGTGAGACATGGTTTCGACAATTTAAAAGTGGTGATTTCAATGTGAAAGACAGTGCGCGCTCTGGTAGACCACAAAAATGCGAAAACGAGTAATTGCAGCTGTTATTGGAGAATGACCCAACTCAGACTCAACAGCAATTGGCAAAAGCATTAAATATGTCACAAGGAACAATCAGCAGACGTTTACGAGCAATGGGGAAGATCAATAAACTGGGTAAATGGGTTAAACACGATTTGAATGAACGTCACATGGAAAATCTCAAAGTCACTTGTGAAATTCTGCTTCAACGCCACGAAAGAAAATCCTTTTTGTATCGAAATGTGTCGGGTGACGTAAAATGGATTTATTTTGAAAACCCGAAGCGGAAAAAATCATTGCTATCACCTGGCGAAGCCGGTCCTTCAACACCAAGGCCAAATCGCTTCGGCAAGAAGACCATGCTTTGTGTCTGGTGGGACCAGAGCGGTATTGTGTATTATGAACTCTTGAAGTTCGGCGAAACCGTTAATGCACAACGCTATCGCCAACAAATGATTAATTTAAATCACGCATTGATCGAAAGACGACCGGAATGGGCCAGAAGACATGGCAAAGTGATTGTGTTACACGACAATGCGCCGTCTCACACAGCAAAACCAGTGAAAGACACCTTGAAATCACTTGGATGGGACATCCTTCCGCACCCACAGTACTCCCCAAACCTGGCGCCATCTGACTATCACCTCTTCGCATCAATGGGGCACGCGCTCGCAGAGCAGCACTTCAGCAATTTCGAAGACGTTGGAAAATGGCTCGACGAATGGTTTGCCGCAAAAGACAAGCAGTTTTTCTGGCATGGTATGCATCAATTACCTGAAAGATGGGCGAAATGTGTAGAAGTCGATGGCCAATATTTTGAATAAAACAAAATTAATTTCCCTTCAAAATTACATGTTTTCTTTACCACAAAAACCGGCAAAGTCTTATGCATACACCTGGTACTGTACTTCACTACACTAGGGACAGCCCCTCTGAAATCGTTCAGCTTGGATGCGCGACCCGATTGAAATAAAGTTATTTTTTAATATTTTTATATTCTATATAAGAATAGTTCAAAACTGGTAACCCTTTTATTTTTACTCAAACCGATTAATTCATAGCGGCCATCTTTGTGAATATTGAATTACTTTTTATTTACGGCCTGTAGACATCTAAGGCTAATGTAGGGACAGGGGAGGAAAACGGGTACGGCATTGTGTCGGCCAGGGTCAAAGTTGAAGGTACAATCACGGCATTTGCCTGGTGTGACGGAGGAAATGCCCTGCGAAAACCTCGATCAGGATGGTCAGTCGCTGGGATTTAACCCACATACTTACAAAATAAGCCCTCTCCATGTACCTTCCACAAGCCTTTCCCCCACCCTATCCTGGCCTCGGTCTCAGATGCCTAAAGACCTTAAAATATATTCAATTTAAAATAATGGCTCTTAATACATTGTTCAGTTTTCTTCCTGTGTTCCTTTAGCCGAATTTTGAACAGTACCAAACTAAATTAAATTTTATCCTGTTTAAAACATTTAATTGAAAATGTACAAAAGTCTATAAGTTTGCGTTTAACATAAACAGAACATTTTTGTTATCACTGATTCACGTTTAGTAACAAAAATTAAATGCAACTAGCGGGACTCGAACTATTGCTCAAAGTATAAAAGTTCCAAAGTCGTATGCGCTACCGTCTGCTCCGCGCTTACCGCAACTGTATGGTACTGAAGTGGAGTTAATCTGGATGCTAGTTTTAGACTATTTGAATATCTTACTTGCTAAAAGCTTTGTTTTTTATTCTTTATACCTACTGTAGTTTATCATGCAAATGTATAAAGTAACTTGAATATGCAATGGTAACGTATTATGTTTTTATCCTTTTGTCCTATATTTTATAATGAAATTATCGAATAGGAGGAGAAGGAGCTACTACCATCATCGCTGTAGCTCGCGAAGCGATCATCCTGGAAATCGGGTTGCAGAACAGTATTCGCCATACTCCTTGCAACCCTGTATGTAGTCCATTGCTGCTTGAGGGATAAAAAATATCCCTCCAATGTTGACAGCTTTTCCCTCTTTTGTTATATCTTGTGCACGCTTTGTGATATCGCTTCCAAATAAATGCCATTGTATTTTTAGACTCTCAAAGAGTCTTCCTGTTAATTTTTGTGACTTTTGTCAAGGGGGCACATTTTGCTTAAATATCGATTGTAAATTTCCCTTTCTTTCGGCGTCTCGGGTGGTAACACTGCTAGTCGTAATGAATTTTAATTTTGGCATTTTGTTAAGACCACATCCTATTTTCACTACGTGTTCATGTTTCTGATCTAATATTGTGCATTTAACTACAATCCATCCCTCCTTTTTCCAATTTGACCTTTCATATATTCCGAAGTTGGCAACACTGAGCATCGATTTTGGTATCATTGGACGCGTTTTGCTTAAAAGATTTATATCCAATTAACAGTTTTCGTAGTGTCATTTGAAAAAGAATATAAGTTTGTGTTGGGGTGGCAACACTGCTTATGCGACATTGTTGTCGTGTGCTTGGTCAGATGTCAGGTGAAAAGGTGCATGTTATCCTTTAGCGATATTTTCCTTCGAACTCAACTCTGATAAGAGGTTAAAATTTCCTATTTATAATGAGAAAGGAATCTGCATGTATGAACAACTTGTGATCATGTATTACTGCTGATTATGTTGATCTTATGCAAACATTTTATATGAATTACGTCAACTAGTCTTGTTCCATCTACTCAACTAAAGCTTGGCAACAGATTTGCCTTTAAATCTTCTATCCAAATTAAATAGGTACATTTAAATCTTCTCTCTACAATCGACCCATTGATGGCGAAACAGGGTGCGAGGGGACTCATAACCCCAACAATATATGCGGCAGGGATCGTACCCACTTAATGTAGAGTATATTTTTTCACACTGAATGAATGGTAGACAACGAAACACCTGAATAGATTACTTTTATTTTAAACACGGTATTACTTATTATTTGCAGTAATTACCCACACATTTCTGCGACTCATTTTTCATATATATTCCATGCAGAATAATAAATGAAAGTTTAACAGAATGTATGTTGCCTTGAAATGGCAATCCATAAAAAGTCAACATTTTACCTCAAGTTAGGGCCTTTTTATTATGTAATTCAGAAACGACATTTTTTTTTCAAAATTCTAGTCCTTGTAGAAAAATATATTTTTTTCGAGTATTGAAACTTATCTAGTATTTTTTTTTAAATTTTTTTTTACTGTTTTATGTATTTTCTTGAAACTCCATAGTCAAGGGTCAAGTATAATTTACTTTCAAGGTTTTGTCAAATTTGATTTTTCAATTGAATTTGGTAACCTGCATACTTGCATCTTAAACATCATTTTTTTGACTTGTTGTCCAGTCGGCAGATCCCTCCTTGCGGAGTGGGAGAAGGAGGAGTTCCAAGATGGCGGCCAGGTGTAACATCACTTTAAAAAATCGTTATTTACTCTGAAACTTTTAGTCGTATCAAAAAATGTCTGAAACAAAAAATATTAGTAATTAAGTGAGAAACGTTTTTGGTTATGTAATGAAATTCTCTAAACATAACAGTTTTCAAGTTATTGAGGCACGAAGTTGATATTTCGTATGTTTTCTTCTTGATACAATTTGGAAAAGCGCCCGTTGCTTCTAAACCGTTCGCCGTATCGAAAAATGTTTTAAATAAATTGTTCCTTATTATGTATATATGGGGCATTTTTATATGTTTATAAACTTGTGTAAATATAACCGTTTTGTAGTTATTGATGCTAGAAGCTGTTTTCCTGTTCTCCTGACGTTACTTATCAAGACTTAAGCGGTATTTATTTAATTTTTTTAACTTCCGTTTTTGAACCGCATTTTGCATGGTGTATCTTTTTTTAGGCTTCTGGTTCCTCCGTGCGGGCGGAATGGTAAGGAAGTTTCACAATGGTGGTCGCTCTAGAATGAAAAGTGTTTGTTATGCAATGAAAAATATCGTTTAGCTGGTATAGTCGTTAGTAAGAAGCGAATCCCTGTCGTGCTCTGTCTCCGAAAGAACGTTTTTCGCTTCAAAAAAAGATAATTAATATACTTTGTCCAACGAAATAGAGGTATTATTATAGATTACTAATTGTGGTTTATTGATATAATAATTTCTAAAAGGATAGGTCTGTGTTTCTCTTAGCAACAATATTGCATGCTAAAATAGAATTATTTGTTGTAAAGTTAATTTTTTTGAATTGAGTATAGACAGTTTTCATACTATTGAATATTAATATGTGGATTTATTATTATTTCGTGTATTAGAAAATATATATATAACACACAAAATAATTATGTTTCATAAATTAAAAGGAGAATATATTTTTATAGATTTTTTCTATTCAGTGCCATTAACTCTAAAATGAATACTATATTCTGAATCATTCTTAAATATTCAGCTCCTTGAATTTTTTTTTCACAAATGTTCTTACATTAACATAAGTCTGTAACGTTGCTGTTCTCGCTCATCTTTTTACAGCTGTAAACTCTTGTCTGACATCAAGTTGAATAGGCACAATTTCTTAAAACAAAAATAGCTTCTGGCGCTGGTGGAATAGTGCAATAGACATAAACTCTCTTCATTTGTGGCATTCTGGTGGTTATATTTGGTGGAAGTTCTGTAGTGTTTTCCCGAATATGGAATAAATAGTCCACTAAATTTCTCGAACTGACTCTGTATCGCACTTTCGTGGTCTGTCGTAGACACACCTTTCTATTTCCTTCAGTATAACTTGAGGTATCTGAATCTGTTCTATTCAAAGAAAACGTATTTAATATAGTTGACGCTTCGCATAAAGATTTAAAGTAGAGTATCAAAACCTCTTGTAGTGAAACATCCCTTGAAACAGTACCACCCAATTAGACCTTCAGATTGTTTTAGTTTTATCTCTGATAACTTTCATAAAGACCCAGTTTGTCTTCTCCTCTTAACATTGTGTTCGTTGGAGGCAATATAGTAAATATGCCAGTTAGTAATATGTTAGTTAGGTATATCTGTATCAAGGGAGAAAACATAAAAGATCTATCTCTTTCATGAGCACGACATGCAGAAAAATCTGCTGATCATCTCCTCCAAAGAACGACCCTGCTGCAAATTTGATACAAATTTGTTGTCAAAAACCAATAAAATCATCTTTGGTGCTATATTTGAAGCAGTTAACAAGTTTTCAGAGATGTAGGTAATTAAGGTCTGTCTTACAAGGAAAGTCGTGGAAGTGGTACGCGGGGATCTGCATGTATTATACATCGTTGGAAAGGTCACACCAAGTGCACGTTACATGTCAAATATCTCGCTTGAATGGGGCCTATAGGGTGCGTGGCGACTATTTGAAGATCCGACAATACCCGCCCCGAAACTCCAGAAAACGTGGACAAAATAGGAAGCTGTTTTTCAATGGGTATGAGACTTGGTATATATATATATTTAAAAGGTGGTTGAGTACCAATCTGACATCACATTTGTAAAATTCAAAATGGCGGATACGAATTACAAAAAATACAAGCTATATGGGTATATAGAGATATTCGACGTCGCTAATTATGAATGTGATACCAAAATTGTAAAATTCAAAATGGTGATTCATTACTTCTGAATTAACAGAACCTTGTCATTGTATGCTCGCAATTCGGCAAGTTAAATAAGGAACTGGTGGGCGATTTCTTCCGTAATGTCCTCAAACCTAATGTAGAGAAGTTTCCAGCAAAGAAAGCCGTTGTGATTGCTAATGCCTGGAGTGCTCAAAACTTAAAGACACTCTACCAAGTGTTGGGATTACGTTAAAAATCCTTTCACCAGGTTCCGCTGCTTTCATGCTTTCCACTGGATGTGTTTTGCTTCCATCAGTGGAAAGATTTTATGAAACGGTTCACTGAACATGCCTTCCTTGCAGAAAACGAAGCACTGCTGCATAGGCGTGACAATATCTTGAAAGTTCATAGCCTCATTTTGAACCAATTTCAATCGACACTGTATCGCCCTTTGTTTAGGTACGCCTGGTACAAATTGGGTTTTGATGTACCATATGTTCCATTTCAAGGTGTAAAGGACTTTTTTTTTTCAACAAGCCCATTTGCCAAAACTGCAAGCAGAAAGAATCCTGTATTGCATGTTCTTATGTACTTTTTCGTAAAAGCCTGTGTTACACCTGCATCTATGACCTCTACCATTATCATTAGTCATTATACACGTTCCTTCATCCTCTTATACGCATGTAACGCACAGCAGTGCATACCTAGGGTGGTCAAAATGTAAACGACTTCATGCGATACCAGAAAGACAGTTGTGGAAGCATAGCGCATTTCATAATCCAAAACACGCACTTTTTCACTGCCATTGCAATGGGGTTCGAAACACCACTATACGTGGACAAAGGTCATTTTCTAGCTGCCCCTAAGCTAGACAGTAGAAAGCTCTGCTGTCTACTACAACAAACTCCCTCTTTATTATCACGAATCAGCTGCCCCTACTTGCCCCGTTATGTACTACACGTATTTTTCTAGTACATGTGTAATCATCAGATATGTCCGTTATGTACATCTTTTTTGCAATTTTTGTCCGCCATATTGGATCCTACATTTTAAATTTTACAATTTTGGTATCACATTCATAATTAGCGACGTCGAATATCTCTATATACCCAATTTCAGATCCATAGCTTATTTTTTTGTAATTTGTGTCCGCCATTTTGAATTTTACAAATGTGATGTCAGATTGGTACTTAGCCACCTTTTAAATCTATATATATGAAGTCTCATACGGATTGAAACACAGCTTCCTATTTTGTCCACGTTTTCTGGTGTTTCGGGGCGTGCATTGTTCGGATCTTCAAATAGTCGCCACGCACCCTACAGGCCCCATTCAAGCGAGATATTTCACATATAACGTGTACTTGGTGTGATCTTTCCAACGATATATAACACATGCAGATCCCCGCGCACCACTTCCTCGACTTCCCTTGTTGGTTTTCACATGTAACAGGAGGTTTTAAGATTTCGAATGGAGACACTATTTGTGACATAGTAATGTAAAGCAGCACACTTCCCAGCCCTTTTTGTCAAGTTCTTCCTTTCAAATATCTCTCAGATGAGTTAGTAAAAAGAGCTTATACCTCATTGTAATTTTACCCATGGCAGATACCTTCCAGCAAGTTGTAACACACAAGCTATGTTTTGATGGTTTTGTAACGCATTGTCCACACACACTTTGCGTTATTTACAAGTGTTTTTCTTATTGTTATATTCTTATTGCTGTGTTGCTGAGGTGAATTTTCACGTAGCGCTATCTACAATATTTGTGAAACAAATTCATGTTTGTTCTTGTTCATATGCAAAAATCAATCGGCATTACAATTTGATGATTTCTGCTTTCAGTAAGTATGGGTCAATCTTCCAGTAACGGCTCATCACCAACGTATTTCTGTGTAGTCATTACATCTGCACCATGAAAAGAAGTTTTGTCACCTCTAAAGTCTTATTTTGTTGTCCACAGCAAATATTGGTCTTACACCTCGTTTGACCAAATTTAACATAAGCAAACCTTGGTCCTTTACAGTACTTGCAAAATGAGAGGTCGTCCTTTTCATACTGACATAGGATGTTGACATCCAAGTATGAAAGGTTTCTAGGTCATCTTTTGATTTCATTCTTTGGCAAGGTGTTCCTACAATGAGAGGTGCTTGCTTCCGTTACGTAACACACGTGCAGTATAAATACAACTTTTATATCAGAGTTTGCAAGGTCGCCCCGCTAGCCTAGTGGATAGTTCGGGTCATGTCTTCGACCTGAAAGGTGGTGCTCGCGTGCGCTCTCGTAAAGGTGTTGTGTGTACGAAGGCGTTGACTCGGCGAGAACACAACTATGTACTTTGATATAACGTAAACGTGCTTGGTAATATTCAGTGTGATAGGCTTGTGTAAAACCCAAAGTCGTCATTTGCTATAAGTAAATTGAATTCAGTTATAAAAAGTATTAATAACGTAGGCTAATACGAGTGAAAACACTATTCGTATAACAAATGAAGATTAAAAGAAATTTCGGTTAATCCTTTGGCAAAAAGCAGAAGTAAACTTTAGGTACTATGGAGTCAGTGTATGCTAGAGTTAACACATTACGTTGCAATTTTGGTACAATGGGCCAGGTCCCTTCAGGCCATGATATTCACATGTGGGTTCATGAAGCGCTAGGATTAGAAGTACCCCAAGTGCTGAGTCTTGAAATTGATATTTTCCGTAAACTTTTATTTGTAAAACTCATAAATGAAGAATTGTGTCGTGACATAATAAACTGTATGGTAGATAACTTATTCTATGACGATGAATTTGGTCGTCATGTAATAGATATAAGTTTAGCTAAACAAGTGCCTAGACAAATTAAAATATCTTTGTGTCCTCTTGAATTACCAGACGCAGTTTTGAATGATAGTTTATCTAAATACGGTAAAGTTTTGGGAATAAGAGAAGTGTACTATACAGACGAGTATTTCTTCCTCACACAAGGTGGAAAAAATAGCTCGAGTTTTGCTTCGAAATCACGTCCACTCATATATTTCAGTGGGAGGATATATATTATTTGTATCATACGCTAGTTTAATACCTATGTGTAAAAACTGTGATTCGCGGTTGCACATGAGTTCAAATTGTGAGAAAAAGAAGATTAATGCCATTCGTTTAAATTCGTCAAATGCTGAAAGTGCAGATTTTATGCCCCAGTTTAGTCGTAACAAAGCAACTGATACGTCAGCGCCAGACAACAAATTGCTCGACATTCCCTACGTTGTCTACACGTAACATATCCCACGGCGAACAGCAAGCAGGTTTAGAGACTAGAGTGTTAACGTTGGAAAAGGGGAGACGGCCCAACTAGTTCAAGACCTTACGGCAATTGCATCTTCAACTTCAGTAATACTCCCAGAGGTAAACATGCAGGTAATTCCTCCCATTGATAATGAGGTAAGTTCTAGACCTAACAACGTAATTCTAAAACCACCAGAAAGATTAGATGAACATTCTACACATGAAATTGGTGTGACGTCACACATACAATCGGAAGTTAAAATGAATAGTGAGAATATTCCGTGTAAATCTTTAAGTGATTCTGCCGCTGTTTCTGTCACAGATATAGGTGTGTCCCCCTCCCCCTCACTAACTTTTAGTAAAGTTAATACCCTAAGTGATATCGATCAAATAAGCGAAAACGCGCAAGTATTAAGTTCTTTAGTGGAAACAAATAATGATAAGAGCGAGGATAACAATCAACAAGCAGTACAAACAATTCACGATAAACAAGAAAAAGAAAAACAATCTACCAAAAAGAAAGGAGTTCGCAGGCATTCTTACCCAAATATTCTTTCATATCAATGTGTAACGCGAAGCAGCAATAAAAAGCTGCGGAGAGATCATTCAGATGGTGAAGAAACATAAATATAAAATGACTATTCAAAAACTAAACAAAAATTTTGTACCTCGTAAATATTCAGGAGTTGGTTATACCGACACCAACCACTAATTATGATTATGAAATCAAAGTAATTATAGTAACCCAAAACAGTATCTCTTACAAACCGTATAACAATGGGGTTTTAAAACAATGTAGCAATTTTTTTGTGTATATGGACCCACTGGGAACCAAAATCGAGAAAAAAGAGAAAGTTTATCCAGACAGATATACTCATCGTGGCCCGTATATTCTTATGGATGACTTCAACGCCCATGTTTCACCTCAAGAATAGACATCACCCATAAGGAAATCCCTAGGTTTAGAAAATATT
This sequence comes from Lepisma saccharinum, assembly GCA_022664845.1. NCBI lineage: Eukaryota > Metazoa > Arthropoda > Insecta > Zygentoma > Lepismatidae > Lepisma > Lepisma saccharinum. The sequence goes on from JAGDQP010019524.1 coordinate 22,201, forward strand.
ATAAAAACGTTTAAGTGAGTGGACGTATGGACCCACATTTTCCCCAATAGTCGGGGATTCACATACATAAGAAAAGATATGGTATCTCGTCTTGATAAAATGTATATTTCACCTGAATTATTGCAGTACATACATAAAATTCAAATAGTTCATGTTTCCTTCTCAGATCACCATGGATTATATATGTCTATATCCCTTCCATTCTTACAGACCCTACGTAAAACATATATGTGGATTCTTCTTTCGCGTATCCTACAAGATTAAAAATAAAAACAAGAAATAGTCAGGCGTGGAATCAATTAGTTCATGCACGACCAGCAAACTTTACCATGCTAGAATTCTGGGATAAATAAAACATTTAATGAAACTTAGTAAATATTATGGGAAAGAATTATATAAACAAGATAAAATGCAATTCCGGACTTTTCAAAGCGTCTAAAAGAGTATTATGACAAAATTATTATCAAACCAGGACAAGACGTTTGTGTACAGATCAAACAAACTAAAGCTATACTCCTCTCATTGTATCGTCATCAATATAATGCCACCATCCAAGGGAGCAAAGTTAAAGCCTTTGATATGAACGAAATCCCATGTTTAACTCATATAAAAAACTAAACAAAACGCAGCAACGAAAAGTACATTAATAAGATTAAGTTAGCCGATAATCAGGTTATACAGGGTGATCAGGTGAAAACAGAGATCGTCAAATATTTTAGCAAATTATATAAGAAGTGTACAGATCTAAAGTCACCTCAAAAATATTAGAACAGGTGACAACGGATCTGACTCCGGAAGATTTAGAATCCTTGGTACGCCCTTTTACCGAAGATGAAGTTTCGCAGGCATTGATACAAGGTATCATAAATTCTTCGTCTGGCCGCGAAGGTACGACGCAAACATTCCTGTTAAAATCTAAAGAAATAATGATACCATATTTCGTCCAAGCTTTTAATGAACTTAGATTAAATCTCAAATTAGGAATAAATATGAAACGAAGCATAATGGTCATTATTAAAACAACGCAACCTTCTACAATAGAGATTATCGACCTATTTCTCTAACTAATGTGGACAGTAAGTGGCTGTCAAGATTAATGACGAATAGATTACAGGCAGTTTCGGATAGGATATTAAATAAGGCTCAATTCGGCCATGGTAAGAATAAATTAATTTCCAATATATTGAGTGGTATACAGGATTGCATTCAATAGTTATATAAGCATCCAAACCGACATTCTGCCCTTTTGTCTTTGGACTATTCTAAAGCTTTTGACAGAGTGGATCATAATTATTTGATGCAAGTACTTAATGCATGTAAGATCCCTACTCAGTTTATAAACATGATACAACAATTTTACATGAGACGTACTGCACGATTAGAGATCAAGGGTGAACTGACCAACAGAATAGCAATAGAAACAAGTGTCTTAGAAGACGATGCACTTTCCGGAATTTTATATAGTATTTCCATATTACCTTTAATTACAATTATTCAACAGAATATCCAAGGTGTCACAATACATTCAAGTACAATTACGGTCCAAAGTTATTATGATGATGTCCATATTTTTTAAATAGTAAGCAGCAATTGAAAATTTTTTATACAATGTAATAGAATCTGGGCAAGTTTCAGAAGCCCAGTTACATCAACAGAAATCGCATCTTCTGTCCCTGAATGATGAGGAGAATATATATACAGGGCCATTCCCAATTGCTAATTCAGTTCGAGTTTTGGGTGTACATTGGAGCGCCACACCAAATTCAATCCAGGATGCAAACTATCAATTGGTTATAAACGAATTTAGCGCATTAATCCGGAAATATAATCCAAGAAATTTAAATTTAGTAGAACGGGTGCTGTTTCCTAAACAAGGACCATATAGTATATTGTGGTACCTTGTTCAAGTTATTCCATCACCTGCCAAAATTATTAAACAAGTTAAAAGTCAAGTATTGTTTCTTATGGCGTCACCATATTTTCAAGGTTTCTTATACACAGCTCATACTCACCGAAAAGGAAGCAAGAGTTGGGCTAACAGATTTTCCTTTACAGGCAAAAGCATTAATATTACAAAGAACGATTAATTTGACGTGTGCAGAACCAGAAACCTTCACTGCAGCCGTAGTTAGCACATGTCTTGCAATAAGCGAAATGGAAGCAATAACAGTGCTGAATAAGTAGCCCGTTTACAGTAATAAAGTTACTATATGTGTTGTATGTTTAACAAATAGTCCAAATGATGGCGCACATGTAACGCAATTTCGGTAATTCTTTTTGTCGTTTTCTCAATATATTTTAAAGGCAATTTTAACATTAATTAACTATAATTCTAGAAATCGTAATATTGTGAATTATTCATTATTAACTAACATCTGTTTTTATTAATATTTGATGGACAAAATCAGAAGCTGTCGAATTTCGTGTATACTTCTATATAAACCGAACGAGAGGCACCTGGCCGTTAGACCGTAAGGTCGTATGTTAAGAACGTGAAATAGTGTTTTTTTTTTTTGCTTTTGTAACAATAAAGCAAGCATCTATATAGACCACGTGATTTTTCTTGAACCTTCTTTCTTCAGCTTCGTGTGATCACGCAAGCGACTACTTCTCATACGAGGAGTGGAACTTGCAGCATTGAATTACAGTGAGGGCATTATTCCCTTGTTCTCCCCCTTCCTACTAATTAACTGTAGGCAATCGTTACTCACTTAGAGGCACGGAACCTACACTCCTGAACGTCATACAACCTTTCCACAATCTGTGGGCCGCGGACGACCATATTTCTTCGGAAGTCTGGAACCAGTAGCTCATACTGCCTTTCCACAACCAGTGGACTGCGAATGACCGATTCTCTTCGGAGACTCGGAAGCAGTAGCTCATATACGTTGGCCCTTCCTTGAGGGATAACCTCCCTGGGCGACTGTTTCTCTTCAAGAGGAACGGAACTCAGAGAACGTGGTCTCTTACGCTGGCAGCACCATCAATTCTCCTTATCCCCAGTGTATCTTGCATGCCCACTGCTGTACGGAGGATAACAACAGAAGAGGACCGTCACATAACGATTCTGAGACCCAAAGACATCTAGTGAGAGACTGGAGAAGTGCCTATTCAGTGGACTTTTTATTGTGGAGTGCACAGACGATTTATGTTAAGATGACCAGTTCAGGCGATATGTTTACGAAACCATCAGTGGATGGACTGGATGGAGGATATCTAAATGTGAACGATGAGAAGAAAGGAGAAATCCCGGAAGCAGAAGTGTAAATTAATGAAGAAGAAAATCGAAAGGCCCCAGATGTGCAGGAAACGAGAGGTCCTCAGGGAGTGCAGGATTCTGGAATGGCTACGTCAACTTCCCCCGTTGTGCGAGTACGCGTTAAGGAAGAATTATGCGCAAAAGAAGTTGATGAAGAGAAAACAGAAGATCGGTCCCTGGTGAAACCTGCTTACAAGGTAGGAATGATTAAAGAAGAGCCAGTGACATTGTGTATCCTAGAACAATTGCTTGAAGGAATGAACCAGATAAGTCATCAGAGTAAACAGCTGAATGAGAAGATGGATCATCAGAATGAACAGCTGAGTGAGAAGGTGGCTTCCCAGTTAGAGGCAAGTAGGAAGGGATTAAACAGCTAAACGAGAAGATGTAATCAGAGTAAACAGATGAATGAGAAGATCTATCATCAGAGTAAATAGCTGATTGAGCAGGTTGTTCTTCAGAGTAAGCAGATGAAAGAAGAAGTGACGCAACATCTGAGTGAGAAGAAAGCGCGCCAGTTAGGAGAGACACGAGACGGATTGAAGTCCTGTATTGAACAGCTGAACGAAGGAGTTAAATGCCATTTGGATGGGCAGCGTGAAGAGATGCAAAAGTTAGAAAGAAGGGTGGAAGGGATCAAGTCGCGAGTGGACGAGGTCAGTAACAGATGTGAAGAATCTACTGCAACCCTGAAAGCAGTCATGACAAGAATTTTCGACCACGTCCAGGAATGAAAGGAGACTGTCGATGGCAACTTGAAAGAAGTTCGTGAGGACTTAAACAGAATTAAGGCGGAACAGCTCGCCACCCAAGTAAAAGTAACGGAGGTAGAAGTACTTGCCGCTATGAATCATTCTGAGATACAAGATGTAGCTAAAGAAGTCCAAGGAGCAGTAAAAGAGACTAGCGAAGAAACCAGTTCTCTTCTGTCGGTCAGCCTAGATGAGATAGAATCTATTCGAAGACGCGTTTCCACTCAAGAATCAGAAATGGCTGTACTTAAAGAAACACTACTGAACTTGAACAGTGGCCCTACCCATCATTACGAATCCAGCCGGGGAATGTCGTACGAAGGAGATTATCGGATTACTGGTAACCTACGTTTGCCCACGACAACCTGCGCAGAGGTAGAAAATGGAATCTTCGTGAAGAAAGGCAACACGACTGAGAGAAAGAAAGAAGCTGTAATCGTCGGAAGATGAAAGTGGGTTCTATGTTCGGACTAGTGCATCCAGTCAAGAAGGAGTTAAACCACCAAGACGCAAGGAGTCTTACAGACGAGGAAGGAGCAACAGAATTCATCGCAGGTGCTGTGGCGAAGATGAAGAGACGTGGAATGGCCATGTAGAGACACGACCCCGGATTCTCCTCTCTGAACTCAAATCATTCACATGTTATCCTTAGACTCACAGAGAGATGATGGCACGAGCTTTACTTACTCAGTTTGAAAGAGAAGCCGATTTGGTTGGATTAAGTCCAGGTAGGTTTTTGGAAATTCTACCATTTGTTCAAAGAATCCAGTTCTTTCCTGGTATGAAACACACATCGCTTTGATTCATATCGGACGTTTCGACGATTGTTCTTAAGCCATTACCAGTCGTACGAATTCACTTATACTAGGTTGACGAGGCTAAGGACCATTCCATTTAATCCCAAGATTGATGGCGGAGTGGTGCAATTTGTGACATCTAGATTCAGTCAAATCCGAGACTTAGATTCATCGAGCAGTGAGATTCAGATTTGCAATTTGCTGATTCCGCTTTTGACCATAGCGTTCCAGAAACAGCTGGTGACGGTCAGGAAGATGATTTTTCCAGATATGCTAGAATCTATACGAAGGCTGGAACTCAACCATGACACCCTTGAGTCCAAAAAGGCACCCGCGAAAAGTAAAGGTATCCTGACGGGAAAAATCGAGGGAAAGCAGGGAACGTCAACGAGGTAGATGTTAAAGAAGAAGCTACTATGATTGAATCGCATAGATATAACGCCTCCCGGAGCAAGACTTACGATAGCGGAAAAGGCTCTGATTGGAAGAAAAACAATAGGTCCTATAAGAGTCGACGATACACGCCGAAGGATGGAATCGAACGTGGTAAATAGGCGTCTGACAATTCGGGAACTCAAGAATCTACGAGAACGAACAGAGTCGCTCAAGGGACTCTGGAACGTACTGGTCAATCTGTAACAAAAGACTAGATGACACACCTCTCCTGGGGGTCGGAGAGAGGAACAGTATGACCCACATTTCGTGAATGAGAACACCTTTTAAGAGTCTAATGTTTTGCTTAGGGTCATAAGAGGGAAAGGTCATATGAATGAAAAAAGAGACGCGAACTCCACTTGAAAGAAATGAGAAGCGAGGAGGACGAATGGTACAAGCAAGCTCGAGAACCATCAAAGATGAACTTACGTGGAACTTAAGCGAGTGACCAGTGTAAGAGCAAGGAAAGGGAAGAAGCCTTATGATACCTGGAATTAATTGGATATACTTCTTGCAAGCTTGGATAAAACCTTTTCTCTCGAGAATACTGAGTGATTTAAGCCATTTCAGATTTTCAGTGGTGACATATATTATATCGACCTTGAGAATTAAAAGGATAGAAGGTAGAGAAGAAAAGCATTGTGACAAAAGGGTCTGTTCGGATAAAGAGACTCCAAGACCATTGATCGACGAAAGTCGTTTGAAGTCACCTGGGTGGTGACGACTGTTTTGCTTTTCGGTTTCTACGTTGCTGTCGAGTACGATGAGGTCATATATGTTGAGTAGGGACCACACTGTTTAGCTTGTTATCTTCTACGAGTTTCCAGTCAACGGACATTGTTGTACATCCTGAGAAGTTAATGAGGTGTCATACTTGGCGGAAGAGTGTTCCTATCAGAGATGAAAGGCTTGGAGGTAGTCCATATGTTCAATTTGCTTTTAAATTTGGGTCGCTTAGGTTCGTATGATGTATTGAATTGATGTAGTACGCGTATTTGTTCTTTTCTATTAGATCAAATAGAAAAGAATTTTCACATGATCGTGGAATGTCTTTTAGAAATGTAAATAATTCTTGAGTGTATGACTATGTGTGAAACCTTTTTACGTCGAAGAACTGATACAAGTGTGAAATACATGCTAGACTATAGCCCGTCAATGTTGGACATATGTATATAGCCACTGTAAATATATAAATAGTTGTGTGTCTCGACGTGTGATGCTTGAAAGGTTTGTGTGAAACGGAGTGAGAGTGATTACCAAGTGTTAATCAATATGTGAGGATTTTCAAATGACCCCGCTTGACACGTAACTCAAATTGTACCTTACTATCGATATTCTTGTGTCCGAACATATGTTATTCCTCAATGTGTGTTTGTAAATGTACCGTGCGAAGGGAAATATATCGCGCGCCATATATTACAGTGCTGAATAACTATCCCGTTTACAGTAATGAAATTACCATATGTATTGTATGTTTAACAACCAGTCCAAATGATGGCGCACATGTATGACAATTTCGGTAATTATTTTTGTCGTTTTCTCAATATATTTTAAAGAAACTTTTTTAAACTAACATTTGTTTTTATTAATATTTGATGGACGAAATCAGTAGCCATAGAATTTCGTGTATACTTCTATATAAACCAAACGACAGGCACCTGGCCGTTAGACCGTAAGGTCGTATGTTAAGAACGTGAAATAGTGTTTTGTTTTGTTTTGTAACAATAAAGCAAGCATTTATACAGACAACGTGTTTTTTTCTTGAACCTTCTTTCTTCAGCTTCGTGTGATCACGCAAGCGACTACTTCTCATACGAGGAGTGGAACTTACAGCATTGAATAGCATTGCAGGCATTATTCCCTTGTTTTCCTCCCTTTTCTACAAATTAACTGTAGGCGATCGTTACTCACTTAGAGGCACGGAACCTACACTCCTGAACGTCATACAACCTTTCCACAATCTGTGGGCCGCGGACGACCATATTTCTTCGGAGGTCTGGAACCAGTAGCTCATACTACCATTCCACAATCTGTGGGCCGCGGGAGACCGATTCTCTTCGGAGACTCGGAAGCAGTAGCTCATATATGTTGTCCCTTCCTTGAGGGATAACTTCCCTGGGTGACTGTTTCTCTTCGAGAGGAACGGAACTCAGAGAACGTGGTTTCTTACCCTGGCAGCCCCATCTTTCCTCATTATCCTCAGTGTGTCTTGCATGCCCACTAAGGAGGAGGATAACAGGCGAACAGAACTATTACAAAGCCCCTGTGGAAGCATACACCTGGGCGCTACAGTATCCATCGCAGCGCTATACCGTACTAGTTATTGTTTATGAATCACTAAGTAAAATATCGCTGGACAATTTGACAGTAAAGCAATTATACAAGAATTTAAGAACCTGTCAATTGAAACCCATAGTACACATAGAGCAAAAATACCCAAGTATTCACTGGGAACAAGTTTGGATAAATATTACGAATAAAAGTCTCTCTCATTTCATCATCGACGAGTATGGTATAAAATAGTTAATCAAATTTTTGCAACCCAAGAGAAATTATACAATAAAGGGTTACAAAATAGCCCAAAATGTACAAAATGTGATAAAATCCAAAATTTACAATATCTATTAGGAGAATGTGTAACATCTGCGCCAATTTATCAGCAATATACTGTAATCATATCAAAGATCAAAGACCAAAGACCCAAGAATATAAATATAAATGATATTATTTTAATTTCCGATTACTCTTTATTTACGTCAACTAAAGAAAGAGCAGTGTTGTGGTTGACGGGAATCACAATTGATTACTTGTTAAATATACAGGAAACAACAGCAATTGGCTATTACACAACATACTTGCAAATGAAATATAATGAGGTGCCAACATGTAAACGATAAACATTATTTGCAAATTTTGTATTTAAAAGTGTTTAAATCAATTAGAATGTAACATTGTTAATAATATTCATCTATTTATATGTATAACAATATATTAGTGCGATAATACTCTTTGTAACACTTGTTAAATAGAAATAAATATTTTATTTAAAAAAAGTGGTTAAGGCGTCGGTTTGTTGAATGAAAGAACTTGGATTCGAATACCGACGGGAGCAAGACTTTTTTCCTTTCAAAATACATTTATATCTGGTAAAATTTATTAATAATAGTTGCTCTCTTGCATTTTTCGCATACTATCTTAGATTAGTGACCATGCGTTAGCGGAGGTTAGGTAAGGTCAGGTTCGGTTATCTTTTTATTTTCCGTTTCCAAATTCCGGGATCCTTACTTTGGCGATGGCCATATCAAATACCTGCCACAGAATGCAATAGTGACGATTCTGATTTTCATTCTTCCCACTACCTACCATCTTATTCTGATTTTCATTGTCAGATACATACATTTACTATGTTACTTTTTAGATTACTGACGACAGAATAGTCATATTCGACCAAGACTAGAAAAATGAATACACCACGCATAATGCGATTCAAAAACCGAAGTTAAAAATTAAGTAAATACCGCTCGGGTCTTGACATGTAACGTCAGGAGAAACAGGAAAACAGCTTCTAGCATCAATAACTACGAAACGGTTATATTTACACAAGTTTATAAAAGAGTTAAACATGTTCTATATATGCTAAGGAACAATTCTGATTTGAAAGATTTTTTGATACGGCTTACGAGCAACAAGCGCTTTTCCAAATTGTATAAAGTAGAAAACATACGAAAAATCAACTTGAAAACGATTGTTTAGAGAATTTCTTTACATAACCAAAATAGTTTCTCATTTATTTGCAAGCATTTTTTTGATACGACTAAAGGTTTCAGAGTAAATAACGATTTTTTAAAGTGAAGTTACACCTGGCCACCGTATTAAACCCCCCTCCTCCTGTGCAGAGAGGGATCTACCGGTTCGACAACAAGTAAAAAAATAATGCCTACTATTCAGGTAACCAAAATAAGTTGAAAAATCAAACTTGGCGAAACTTTTAAAGTAACGCCTTATTTTTTAACACTTTACCTCTGACTATCACCGACACTTTTGTTACGCAAAGGCACCGGGAAAACAAGTCCAACTTGACGTTTGTTGAGAGAGGGTTGAGTGAAGCCTCCTCTATTTTCAATTTCAATGATGGTAAATGTTAAGAACGAATGCGGAGAGGGAGAGTCCAAATGCTGCCAACGAAATATAGATTTACGAGACAACAGGAAAGATTTTTCATCTTGATCTTGTGAATGAACTAAAAGAGTTACCGTTAGTAGAAATCGTTGTTACACAACGTGTCTACTTATACCAACATATTATCTTGAGGCAAATAACATCTGCCCATACTAAGTAAACCATTGATATTTCTAGTGTTTCATATGCAAGTGATACAGTACACAATGATAAAAGAGCTAGATTTTGGGTTACATGTCAAATATTTTCTTTAATAGACAGAATCAAACTTTGCACGTTTGAGTATATGATGTCTGTTTAAGCATCTTAACAACCATTAATTTTTAGTCAATTATTCATCTCATAAATCTATTTTTATGAGAAGTTAGAGTGTGAAGAGAAACTATGCAAAGCAGACAATTGTTAGAATCAGCCCAATTCACCCGTAGAAGAATATAGGGTCCTTTTAAAGGTCGATCTCTAATTAATACAGATAGTTTTAGTAGAATAACTACAGACACCATAACTCAGAAGATTGTTTAATTAATGTGGTGTAATTCAGAATTGTAATCCTCGAATTTTTGTTTTATGTTAAAAAGGTATGATTAATTGATTATATGGTTTAAAATTGATATAATTAGTACAGTTACTCCCACAATTTACTGGGAATTAATAGAAGGATAGTGTAAGCAAAAACGAAATTAAGACAGTCGTAGAAACTGCCCCCTGTAATGCCCCGAGTCAGTGAATCGATATAGCACTACCTGCGCTGAAGTGAGAATCGTAGATTCACTTACTTCACAAGTCGGAACATGGCAACCCTATAATAGTTAAGAATACAGTGAATTGAGGTACTCTGATTCAACTGATTTATTCTTTCACCGAACAAGTGGAAAATTAATACACGTAAGGATCTTTATTTAGAAACCTTGAGGACCAAGACGACACATTATTTGTTCGGCATCAACATATGTATGTACCATAAATTTAAGATTTTCCCGGAGGCTGTTCCCTCAGCGTTGTTCATTACGTTGTCCATATACTAAGGAGAAGGATTTTTGTGGAAATATCTTACAAGATATTTATTAGGTTTCGTATATAAAGAAACCTAATAACTTGAAACCTTTTATATACAATTGTAGCCGTAATAAAATACATATCGGGATGTGTAGACGAATACCATATTATGAAAGATATAGAAAAGTATTTTTCACGTGCTTACATATTTGAAGCCATTGTTTATCAACGAATATGGTTGATAGTTTGTAATTATTATTTACTGAACATACAGAATATTTCCTGTGGTATTGTATATATCAATTGAAACTACGGTAAACAAGGAACATGAGAATATATAAGTCGCATATTATTTATGCCGTGTAGCTGAAAAATCATTGCGTGAAACTGGGCATAAATTAGAATTTTTCGTCAGCCTCCCCTACTTTTTGGAAAGGCGGAAGTTGAGCTCCATAGACATTACGCAGATAAGTGGTATGGTAACCTGTTGTTTGTTGAAAACGCCAATAGATATTGCTAGCTGTATCATCCAAAGGAAGCGTATTTACAGTAACTACTCGTACGAAAGTTAAATTTTGTCCGTAATAAATACGTAATAGTGAACATAATTGAATGAATAGATCGTTCACCACAGTGAAATTATTGCGTGCGCTAATAAAGGAGGCAAATAGCTACCTCAATTATTGTATCTGAATAAACAAAGAGATTTCTATCTGGCGCACACTCAAACCTAGCCTAACTGTGGCTTATTAATGTACATCCGAGGATCTCGTATAGCAGACGCACGAGGGTGAACAGTACATATACGACCACGATAGGACCGACAGCACCCTTCAGTGTCGTAGGATACGAGTTACTTTGACAAAGTTTGCAGTCCTTGGACAGAGACTGATCCTCTTTTCATCATCACGCACTCTGAATCACTGTACTACTCATCAGCATGCCACCGAAACCAAGTAAACAGTCAATGCAACACCCAACTGGTCAACATTTCTTGCCATCTATCGTTCAAATAACCACTTCCACAGCAAGTCCTAAAATGACTTCACTCGGTGCAACGCAGAAACATTCACGCAGCTGCCCAACTATCTTCATCCGGTCATTGCTCTAGATCACCACCACAACGACATTCACAGTCATCTGCTTCACCTCCCAGTAAAAGGACTTATACATTGAACCACGCATCCAACAACCGCCACCACCGAAACGCAAACCAATGTTATCAATAGTGATCAAAGCAGTACCACCAGACACCATTCCAAATGAAACAGAAGCAGAATTATTTCTCGAAGGCCATACTATTCATAAATACTTACGTATCATCACATAACAAGGTACTCCAAGTTACCTTGTACGAGTTCTCACATATCATCAACCAACCATCGATCATCTCTTAAGGTATGGCGCATATATCTACAAGAGACGCCATAGGGTAGAGCCTTCACGCACAGTCACTTACACCACTTAGATGTAAACGCTGCCAAACCTATGTCGATAATATAACTGGTGAATGTAAAGAGCCTCCAATTTGTGAGTATTGTTAAGAAAATCACCAAACACGAAACTCCAAAAACCTACAAAATCCACCAAAATGATATCAATATCAGCAGTAACATCCTACATACTCATACAAATCCAAAGAAAAACCTGAACCTACACCAGAAAACAATCTGCCTGCTGGTCCTTTACATATACCCAAACCTGATCCAGCAGTTGAAGAATAGCATCAAGAACTACAACTTCCCACAGTTAAGCAGCTTTACAGTTCGTGGCCATTACATTTAGACCAATGCCAAACAGCTTACTCTAACTTATATATTAGTAAAATCTCTAGGCACATTTTTGCAGCAACAAACAAGTTGGAAAGGCGATTAAGAGCCTTTAAAATGGTAAAGCCCCGGGTCCTGACAGAATAAAAAACGAAATTTACAAAATTAAGAGCGGTTTCTTGACATCCTACTTGGCAAACTTATTTACTGAATGTATAAAGCAACAAAAGTTTCCGACGCCCTGGAAGCAAGCCAATCTTATAATTCTCCTAAAAGGAGAGGATAAAGTTGAAACCAACCCGAGATCCTGCAGGCCAATTTGTCTACTGAATGTAATAAACA
>JAGDQP010019525.1:0-34729 GCA_022664845.1 Lepisma saccharinum
CTCCCGAAGTACCGGCGTTGGACCAACACGGCGTTGAACCAACACGGCGTTCGACCAACACAGGATTTTGCCCTGGGGTGTTGGTCGTACGCCGGTTCTTGCTGCTTGAGAGGCTGTTGGTCGTACGAAGTGTTGGTCCAACGCCGCATCCCCATTGGATGCTGAGTTAGAAGATTCAGGAATGGAAATTTAATTATTTTTTGTTTTAAATACTTTTTCTGGCAGAAAGTAATTCTTGTTTGGTGGTCGACGAGGGCAATTTGAAGACCCCGTTCGATGTCCTTTTCATTTGCACGTTCCACAGAATATTTATATCTGGTTTAATTTTATAAGTGTAGCTAAGATGATTGTTTCCACATTTATAACATGCTGGTTCGTTATTGCAAAATTTGTTCTGGTGATATTTTAGACAAGTTTTAGATGTGGTCTTCCAGTGGAGCGCGATTTCTCTACACGGTGACGAGTGAAGCCTATGGTTAGTCCATGTGTAATTAAATGACTAACTACCTCATGATATTTTGTGAAAAGTCTGATTAAGGAAAGAGGTCCCTTGTCGTTGCGTATTCGCGTAGTATTTGTGAGAGGAATATTCCTTTCCCTAATATAATGTTGGTTCAGATCATCTATCTTGACGTTAGTACTTACATCCTTTACCACAGAAGTGAAAGTAGTAGTGGTAAATGTCCTCTGAGGAGTCTTTTGTTTCTCGACCATATTTTCAATTATCGAACCTAATCTGAAGTCTTTTGGTTGAAAAGATTTTAGAAATTCTTCTTTACTTTGTTTACTGTGAAAAACTAATCTAATTCCATTAATTTTCAGTGTTGGAAAAGCTGTAGTCTGTATTTTTGTTAGCTTTCGCTTTATAAGTGCATAAAAGGCCAAAGGATTTTTCAGATCTGCTCTTATGTTCCTAACCACTACAACATAAGTTGAATTGTCATAAGCATTTTCATAATTCTTATTACTTGAACTTTCAGGAGACGCTTTGTAAGCTTTTACAATCCAAGGTCCACATTTTAGATGCAAGGCTTGGGTAAATTCCGTTATAGCATTGAGTGAGTTAACGGCTCAGAGAATAACCAAAAAAGAACCATAACGTTATTCTTGTATTGATCCAGCAATTTGTCTTTGTTTAAAAATATATGAAATCGAACTAATTTAATTATAAACTTCTGCATATTATGAACATTCACGATTTAATTGTCGCTATAATTAAGATGCTTATCATAGCGAGACATTAGCTTCTTTATGCCTCTCTGCGTACAAACGATACACCTGCATTACTGATTACTTTTCTACGTCATTCTTCAGTGCATCATCCCCATTATCAAATTACTCACAAGCTAGGAAATTTTTCACTAATTTCCAGAAACTACATAGAAAGAACTAAAGCAAAAATTATGGAATGTTGGTTCATACGAACTTCTTTGTTCAATGTACACACCTCCCTGCGACTGATTTAAAACTCAGTCCAAGTTGCAAATGTAATTACACATCTTAAGTACAATGGTTGTATTAAGCTGCGGCTTCTTAGTGGACAAAGGAAGGTATCTATCACGATGCGCAATAGATATGCGCGAAGGAACCTATTGCTCGTATTTTTATAATTAATCGAGTAAATGATGAAGGTGGAAATTTCTATATGTATTGCGCTCGCCTAAAATTTTAATATGTATTGCACCTAAAATGTCTATATGTATTGCGCCTAAAATTTCTATATGTATTGCGCCTAAAATGTTGATATGTATTGCGCTAAAAAATTTTGATCGATTACAAAATTTATATTTGAATTTCATATATGGCCTTCAAGTGATTTTGGCTCTGGCCAAGAATTCGGTCGGGGCCTAGTTTTGAAGGTACTATTCCAATATCAGCGAAGTGTGACTGAGGCTGGATTCGAGCCAATAACTTTTCTAATGTGAAAAGCTTTACCAACTAACGTAAGCTGCAGCCGCTCGTTGATTGAAGACTATCCCACTTTAGGTACAGCAAACAGAAATCACAAACACGTAGGTTAATTTGAATTATTTTAAGTTAATTGGTTAATTGGAAAATGAAATAGTCTTACCGTGTCATGTTCCAACTCTAATCAGACTGTAATCATTATTTTATTATGGTCTCTTGAAGAGTATGTGTGTCTTAGATTCACACTTATCATTCCACATATGATAAAATGAATCAGTACAAAATTATCGATTTATAACAAGTTAATATTAAACTTAAATAGACTTCAAAATATGATATTTTGACCTAAGAATATTAAAATGGATGTGATGTATATCGAAAGTAGTTCCAGCGCTTGATTAATGTGAAACTAGTTTGAGAAACTAATTTTGATTTTCACTCCTTTAATTCCTGTTAAATAGAAGATATTAATCTTATTTTGTGCCAGTCGTAATTTTGAATATACGAACAGTGCACTGGTGAAGACACAGTATTTAATTTTCTATCTTATTTTGAACATTTTTTTTTTTTTTTACAAATTGCAAGAATTCTTTAGGAAATTGACGAAAGCTTTGCCTCCACGTTCACCTGACTTCAACCAAGAATGAATAATTTACTTGATTAGATTTCGACGAGTTGCAAGTCTAGCATATATTTTGTTCTAATAGCAGCATATTCCTCAACAAATAAAACTACACGTAAGGTTGAATATTGTACCCATTTGGTCCGGACACCAGATGTTAGAAACGAAATATTTTCCCAAACTAAGATTTTTATCTCCATTGTGTATGGTAAGTAATGAAGAAAAATAACATTCAATATTTTCCCCATCCAAAAAAAAAGTACATAAAAGAGTCATTCTTTGTGGATTCTTTAGCACTAAAGAGGTGACTGGCCCATTAACCTCGTTATGGGGTTTCGCAGTGAATGAGGGGAAAAATTGCTGATACAAATTTTCCCCAAAAGGGAAAAAAAATAGGTTCAATGCAATAACAGTTTCTTTTAGAGAGAGGGGTTGATGTATACAATCTGATTGCTATTCAAGGCAGTCTACCGAGAAAAGAAAAGATAAAAAGAAGAAGAGTAGGATGACAAGAATAGACGGAAATCGTCATGGAAATTGTGGATTTTCACTTCCTTCCTTTTCCCTCCTTTATCACACTTATTTCCTTATGTGGTCGAATGTGGTGACAAATTCTTTTTTTCTCTCTCTCTTTCTCGCAACCGCTGGTTATTTGGTTGCCAACACAATGAAGATACTTTGAATGCAAATGATATATATGTTGATGACATCTTCAATCAAGTGAAGGGTGAGAAAATATAACGACATTCCTATGTATGTTGTTGAAATATTATCAAAATGTAAGAGGGTTTAATACTAAGGAATGGAGTGACTCAAATTGCTTAAAATTCTTCAAAAGTCTCGGAGAAGGAGAGTTAAAAGCGAAAATAAGAATGAAAGATGGGGGAATAGTAATATTAATGATATCGAACACGAAAATTACTCGACGTTGCAGTTCTTCAGCAAAGAAATCAGCGCATCCATAACACGTATGCAGAGGTTTAGTATTATCTCAATTAAAGGATCAACATCTGGACAGAAATAGCCCTCATCTTAGTACTTTATTTACACACTAATTAGTCCGTGGGTAGAGATTCTGCATTCAATTTCCCCGTAGAATACAAATTTAAAAGTGTTCCCCCAGTGATTCCGCCAGACCCCCTCCCCCAGTGGGAGAGTGTCACCCCCTAAATCCTCGAGAATATCTCCAACTTTAAATTTTTTATCTCGGTGATACTAGATAAATCCCAAAATAGATCCTAACCGATTATTTTCCAACACGCTATCCTGGCTTAAAGCACAGTAGCCTAAATAAACAAATTTAAACAGTGAATTCAGAATTCACATAATTAAATGAACTTTTCCTGCTTAAAATTACAATGCAATAAAAATTGCTAGATTGTCAGTAGTGACAGCGTTTGTCACTAAGATCGCTGTATTCTGTATCGTAATAAAGGCTGCAATAACTAGAAACGGTATGTTCTAAAAAAATGTGTAGAAGAAGAAGAGGAGAAGAAAAGTTTAACAAATTGTTTTAATTACTTTTCAAGAGAACAACTTTAATCCCAACTAGCTCAACTCATGAGGAGAAGGTCCTTTCGCGTTTATAAGCTTGGGAAATATTGATATTAAACATTTTTGCTTCGGTACCTATATTTTGTGGTAGTGGCCATTTTTTATCTTATCATATATATAAGACACCTAAACGCACAGATACCAGTCACGTGACATTTTTTTTCTTTCATGTTCTACGTAGTCAAAAGAAAAATCTTAAGCTAATTTGAGGATACATTTCGGAGCACACGGGAATATATTTAGTTTCTATACTATTTTTTTATAGTATGGAAGTCCTAATTATTAATTTCTTAACTCCTTGAACCCAATATTAAAGGAAGTAAATACACTTTAAAAATTCATTACTTAAAAGAAAAGCAAGTTACAATGTATTAACTAGTAATTTTCGTAGTTGGCAGGTGAGACATGGAGCTCGGATCTTATCGTTGAAAGCCTAGTTTTTTTAAACAGACGAATTAGGAAGAACACAGTAAAGTGCAAAATTGCGAGCCGAAATTTATCAGGATATATTTTGAACAAACTACGTACGCTCAGATTTATAGAAAATGGCTTCTGAATCCAAAATTTGTACAGCTTGGTAACACTGAACTATATATGGTACTTTACCAGGACAGCATACAGAACGTTAATTTGAAATCTATGTCAAATATTGGTTTGCGAACACCATATTGTACAATTTGCTCGAATAACACCTACTAGCCACTTTCTATGACTGTCAGTGTACATGAAATGCTTACAAAGAAGTCTTGATGGGCATGTACTTAGAAGCAAATTTCAGGAGGGTGGCCCAGCGCTTTCGGGGAGGTCCATGGTCTATCTGAGTTAGAAAATTACGTGTTAAATCTCTACAATTTTGCTTAAATTATACTAATTTTACAACAAATAAAACAGGATTTTGCCCCTCTTCCTAATAATGTCCCTGAGTCCTCAGTATACAAGTATAGCGTTCAGAATTCACATTTAGGAAGCCATGATAACCTCTGAAAATATTATTTACACTTTCTGACTACAAAACTAACAATTTCAGAAGAAAAGAAAAAGTTAAAATTAGTGTCTTACTTTTAAAGTGTGTGCTATAGAAAGAAAAGAATTGAAAATGAGTATATTTTTACTCTTCTTGAAGTAATTTACGGAAAGAAAACGAAATAGTTTGTGAACAATAAGTAGAAAAGACAGTTTCTCCTGTCTGGAATAGTGCTAATAATAAAATCAACTAAGGGCAAACTTTTGATGGCACTTTCAATTTGTACAGAGCTTTGATGCAAAGAAATACAGGTCCTCTCTCCCAAGCTTTGCATTTGTAACGTTCTCCTATCTACTGCTTTTTATATATGTGTACACAAGAAACCAGTATTTCTTTCAAGTGATTCCATCCGTTTCACCTTCTTTTACTCCCGTCCCATTATACGGTTAACTCTTTTTGGCACCATCAACAATGAGTATAATCCTCTTGTTATAAACCAAAACATCTGCTTTTCTCTCCTTTATGAAGCCAACAAAAGCGAAGACAAACATTCCAAAAGACCAAAATGGCGAATTGTAGATCAAAAATAAAATGGAGTAAAGACTTGGGGGGGGAAGGGTGATTGAAACAGAGCGCAATGTCAAGAAGAAACTTTCAGAACATCTTTCTTGTTATAGTAAAAAAAAAATGTGGACATTTTTGTTTGTGTTCCAATGAGAAAGAGTGTCAGAAACGTTAAAAAGGTGTCGAAAGGGGTTTTTGAGAAAAGATGGTGAGGTTACTTTTTCCGGTTTGTCGATTTTCGTTAACCCATTTTTTTCAAAGAAATCCTTTGCTTTATTATTTTTTTTTCTTTCTTGTCCTCGCTCATCAAGTTGTCTTTTCGAAAAGAAAGTTTGTCTCTTTCAGTATTCATCCATCACAATTCTGTTTTTGTTGGAAATGACAGCAAGAAATAAAAAAAAAACATTAATGTCTGTTGGCTGTTTGACAGAGGGGTGTCGTGTTTGTGGGGAGACATATATATCTACAAATTTGAGTCTTGTGAAAGATTTCTAGTTTTTGTCATGTACAGTAGTTTTACGGAAAAGTCTTTCACATATTCTATTCATAGTTTTCTTTGGCTATAATCATTTTGTAATCTCAGATTATGGAAGGAGAAATTTGAAGGAAAATTTACTGTTATGTTTGGTGTTTGCCTGGTTTGATAAGTTGCTCTGCGAATATTAATAAGACAAAATGCTACCAGAAACGTCTGAAGTTACACAAAATACCAAGTATTCTTTTCTTTATCCGTAAGCACGTCTCATAACAATGCGTTGGTATTAGATTGGAAGGATAGCATATTGTTGGAGTTGGATTGTTTTGTGATGACCTACAAAATAATATGTTCCTATTCAAATGATTGTTGGTTTACTAGAGATAAATTCTATACCTTTTTTTTACTACTACAATACAATAAAACTTAATCCACATCATTAAGAGTAGGTTTGTGCATTGAAGAAAGTAAACAAATAACTAGGAATATGACCCAGATTCGTGGTCTTTTGGCATTGGACTTCATATCGACAATGGGTAAGGTGTGTTGGTCTGAGCCTCGTTGCGGACATCCTGAATGAGGTTTTCCATGGATTTACTCAGTTCAGAATTTACTCAGTTCCAGTGGCACCTTAGCTACGTATGGACTAGGCTCATCAAGACTGATCAGTAAGGACGTCCCTCAGGCGTAATTGACTTAGAACCAAAAGTTGTCAATTAAACCCAGAACAGAAAATTTTAAGAAAGACACTACGGATATGAGTGGGCCGCGGTGGATCACTGATCACTTCTGGTGGTTGGGGTCATCGGTTCGATCCCTGCTCGTGCCATGTGGGCCTTGTGGTAGACAAACACCGTGTGCGTGGGTGGGTGTTGTCGGGGTTTTCCCGTTTTCTCCCACTCTCTTCATTCTACCAATCACCACATCATCATCCATCCGGCCTGAGTCAAAGTTGCCTAAAGGCCTTAAAAATTAAACTCAAATTCATTAGGGATGTGAAACTGCTCTTTATAGCCAATTTTGCAGATATGTCAGTGCCCAATTTGTACAGTTTACAGAAAGGAGGAAAGTGTTCTCAGAACGTAGAATACTGTATTTAATATCCATTCATATACCAGGTTTGGCGATATTTTTGAAACCAAAGCCAGGGAAGATTTTTGTAGAGAGGGGGGAAAGCCCAACAATCCCCCGCTACAAATCGAACACTGTATGTTTTCAATTTTTCTTGGTTATTTGTCTCATTTTGCATTATTTTTAGTGTATTATTACTTTAGTATTATTATTGTTATTATTACTGTATTAGGCTAAATACGTAGGCTAACTCTCCGAAGGGACGGCACTGGATTGGAGAAATTTATGGGATTGAAAATTGTGGGGGTAACTCGAACTCCCGAGACTTTCCTACGTACCGGGATTTCCCAACTGCCGACATTTTTTGACCTCTCAGAACATTCAGAAAATCCACACCGAATTTGGCGAAAATCGAGACTGAAGACAAAAAAAAAGTTCCCCAATTCCCTTCTTGAAATTTCATGCGCTCGCACGGCCCTAATGGCTTTCTCTATTTCCTCATCAACGGACTGACAGGCAGTAAAATATAAAATAAATTTCACTTCTTTTCTGTAAATAATACGAACTTTTACACTGTGACAGAAATCATTTGAAAACTGTAATATATCAATCATTAAATTATGATAATATGCTAATTTAAACGGGCTCTGGATCCCATAAATTTGATAGAGATTTGGAATTGCATTATTATCCTAGTTGATATGCAATTAGAACGACAAAAGTGCGGCGTTGGTTGCATTTGTTTAAGGATATGACTGATATAAGGAGATGTAATAATCCTAAATATTAAGCAGAATATTAACTATTCCCTTCCCGCACAGGTTCTTGGTCCTTCTTCTGGTAAAACGAGGTAAACGAGCTGCAAGTTAGTCAAACGCTGTGGACTTTGTATAGCAGAGACACATCCATTGAGAAAACAAATATTCGTTAACCAACTTAAAATTTTGCTTGGTTATTGGAGAAAAGCGATCGAAACAGCCTAGACAAGCACTCTGAATTAGTATCCCGTGGGTCACATCCGTCCCGCATGGATATTTCGGCTCATGCTCCTGGCGTTCGAAATTCTAGCGTACTGGCTTCTGGTATACATATTTTTTATCTTTCTCGTAGTGTACTCAGTGTTCAATAAGATATAAAGTGATTGTCCTCTGCATCTGTTGTGGGTCGACAGCTGACTTGATGATTTCTTTACCTTACACGTCAGACCGGAGGTCAGTATAACCTCCCAAAATTTTGAAATAGAGTCCAAATTTACGTCATAAGGTGCATGAAAAAACTCAACGGGATTTTGTGTGCACGGACACCAGAAACCAAAAAAAAAATGATTCGGAAGACAAAATTTTTTAGGGAGCTTTAGATCCGTAAGACAACTTTGAAATCAAATGAAACATGATTACAGAGTAAGTTAATGAAAAGCTTGTAAAAAAAAAAAATGACAAAAGGAGAAAAGTGTGTTTTCTATCTTCTTAAAATGACACCATTTACTGTTTGTGTTCTCTAGGTTTCTACTTATTTTTGAATCAATGTTTTTTTTTTTATGTAGAAACCACATTGTCGCTTCGTCTCATAGTTTTCACTAATGTTCTTAGCTTCTAGCTTAAAACTAATCCATGTGAATCAGATAAATTGAATGTTTATGAATCTAGTAATACCGCTTGGAATACCCTGAAGATTTTACAATAGTCAATAAAATTTTGCGAAGTGCTTCAAATACTAAGACATTAAAATATTTATTGCTTCTTAAAAAAAAAAAACTATTCTCGTGAATATTTTGTATATTTTCTGATAGATTCCAATGATAATTAAACGAAGGACCAGAACAAAAAAATCCTAGCTCCCGAAAAAAAATCCTGGAGGAGGTGATGAGTTCCTTTTGCATTTTCGGAAGTGTTTATAAATGGAACATTTTTTTTTTAATAAAATACCTACATTTTACAAGGTATTTGGAATCCTAAAGATGATTCCAAAAGGAGCGGGAGGAGAGTAGGGTGATCGCATGTCAGAAGCATTATTCTTATTAAGAGTAAGCGATAGTTTTCGTCTCCTTGTAGACGAATACGTAAGAAAACTCAATATGACCTAAGCCGAATATTTCAAAGTCGATTTTCTCGGCAACGGCGAAAAATGCATCTTAGTACTTTGCCAATTAACAGCTTTAATTACAAAAAATTATGAATCGAAAATAAAGTTTGACAATTGAACGATTCTCTTTGTAAGTTTGAAATGCTCATTTCACCTTTAATTTTTCGTTTTCGTTTTCGTTCTCGTATATTAAACTTCCAAAGCTTAAACCCGTTACTTGTCTGAAGAATAGCGTTCCTGGCCAATCACAGTTCTGGGGGAAGGGAAGGATAGCGCTCACAGCTTTCTCAATTCAATTTTGAAGGGGATACTGACATAAATTTTACAATTATACAAAGGTTACAGAAGTCAGGATTAATGACCATTAAAATTATTATTATTATTATTATTTTTAAGGAATCAAGAAGATTAACAGTGTCATTTAATATCGTCAATATTTTGCCAATCGAAGGAATGATCTCTTAGTGAACCCCAGATTATAAAGGCTCCCACCGTTTCTTATGACCACGACAATAACTTCCAATACCCTTTTCACTAAAGCGGAAAATTAAGAAGAAAAAAAAAAACTATCGATATATCAATATCTTATTCCTTACATTTATTCATTATCTCACGTGTGATTGATTTCATAATAGGCCTACCAACAGAAACAAAGACCGGAAGAACGTAATTTCAGCCGAGATAAAGCATTAAAAATTCATAAGTTTTTGTTTCTTTTCTGAACAGCGAAGAGAGAAAAACATCGTTTGTGGATTCATACATACACTACTCGTGTTGCGTTTCGTAATTTCTAGTTCTCAACACCGCAGAAACCTATACAATGGTAAACAAACCGAAAAAAGTCAAAAGCCCTGTAATACTCTGCTGGAAACTGTATATTCTTTCGGTTTTCTCTTTCTTTATATATATAGAGAGAGATCCTCTTCTGTCCACAGGTTATTTGTCAAGCAAGAAAGAGAGGGAGTCTTTCTTCCATACATTCAGCTTTCCACCGACAATGCTATAGAAGAACACAGACAGGACAAAGGTCTTTGAAAGAATGCAAGAAAAACTCTGCTGGAAGCTTTCTGCGGTTCCTGGTTTTACTCAAGAAGGTGTATTACATTTGGAAATAAAATAGAAACATTGTGTTTCATTGGCTGTTGTAAGAGTAGTCGTCTTTGAAATGGTATCTTTGAGTCATATTTTACAGA
Organism: Lepisma saccharinum; assembly: GCA_022664845.1. Classification (NCBI taxonomy): domain Eukaryota; kingdom Metazoa; phylum Arthropoda; class Insecta; order Zygentoma; family Lepismatidae; genus Lepisma; species Lepisma saccharinum. The sequence continues at coordinate 10,434 of JAGDQP010019525.1, forward strand.
GAAACTATTCTTTGAGACTTGCAATAGTAGAAAAGAAAGCCGAAGAGTTTTTTTTTTTTTATGAATGTAAGAAAGGACCCTATGGTTTACGAGTCTCGTTACAACAAAAGCGAAAATCTCTCATTGGCGGAGCCGTCTTCTTGAGAAAGAGGAAACCGCCTGTCATTGAGAAGTTGTTGACATCTCCTTTTCTTTCACTCAAACCTTCTCATCATTACGACTAATATCCCCGCATTTGAGAACACATAGGACAGAGACATCTATAGGTCAGTTTTGTGAGTTAATAGTCATTAGCCAGTCCATGTATTATTTCTTCAATCCATCTTAATAAAGGCATTCATGTTATTGTTTTAGTAATACCTAAATTTATACTTGTCATTCATTATATTTGTTTATTAATTTTATGTATACTCTATATTATTTTTTCTAAAACTTTGTTTTAATAATTTATTTACTACCCGTAGACTTTTGTAGCAAACTAATCATAATTCTACTTAATACTTTATTATTTATTTATTTATTTCATCGACACAACAGGCCTTAATGCCTATTTATAGCGTCTACAATAATTGTTACATTGTTACATTTAATGACACAAATAATAGAACATCTATACCCTTTTTCTTGTCCAAAAAGTTTCTTTTTCTTTTTCTTTCTCATTTTTTTTTTTTACAATATATTCTGTATTAATCTTTTGTACACTTCTTCCGAATTTCCAAATATGTCCAAATTTGTACAATTATTACCTATTGCATTATAAGTAGCACTAGTTCTTCATGTAGGTGACACATTTAATACGTTTGTACGAGCTTTTCTGCAGTATAATAGGCCACTATTTCCCTCGCGCGTTCTGAGGGATGGGACCTTAATAATTATTTTTGCAATTAATTCGGTACAGTCTATTTTATTGTGCAAAAGTCTGTACAAGAAGAGTAGGTCGTTTAATGTTCGTCTTTGATCAAGTTTCTGAAATTTAAAATTATCGATTAAATTGTTGTAAGATTCGTATTTCGGGTAGAAACCAGTCCGTTTGTATGTGAGAAAACGTAAAAATTTGCTTTGTACGTGTTCGATCTTCTGGCAACTAGCTTTCATAGAGGTATTCCATATAAGTGAGGTATATTCAAGTTTGGACCTAACATAGGAATAGTAAAGAGTTTTCAAAGTGCTATCATTTTCAAATTCTTTGGTTGTCCTAACAAGAAATCCTAGGTTTTTATATTCATCATTGGTTATATTTACCACATGTGGCGAAAAGGTTAGTTTACTATCGAATGTAACACCTAAATCTTTAATTGTATCCAATTTTTTTAAGCTTATTCCATTGATCGAGTAAGTGAAATCGTAAGGTTTTTCCCGTCTGCTATAGGTCATGGCTTTATACTTACCAATATTTATTTCAAGTCTATTCCTAGAACACCATTTCAGTATACTGGACAAATCCTGTTGAAGCAGTAGACAGTCATCCAAGGACTTTACATTGACAAATATTTTTAAGTCTTCTGCAAACAACAGCTTACGAGAATTTTGAATATAGTGTGGTAAGTCATTAATAAATAATAAAAACAGAAGAGGACCAAGATTAGGTCCCTGAGGAAAACCGGAACCGACATAAAAGCAATTGGTTTTATATTCTTTATATAGAACGGATTGTCTACGGTTACTTAAATAAGACTTGAAGAAATGGATCATAGAAGGACTAAAACTGAATGTGGAAAGCTTTTGAATTAGTATATTATGGTCTACAGTATCGAATGCTTTTTTTTAAAATCAGTGTATACAACATCTACTTGTTCTTTATTGTCTATGGCGGAAGCTATGAAGTCTGTAATTATTGTTATTAAAGAGCGGTCATAGCTCAGTTAATACAGCGTTGGCTTTGCATTTGAGGGACCCGCGGTGAAATACCAGAGGCTGACTATCCTGACTGAGGATTTCTAGTGGTTTCCTCAGTCATACCAGTTAAATGCCGGGAAGGTACCTTCAACTTAGGTCTTGGCCGACTCCTTCACGCATCCTTTACGTTACCATATCCTGGCTTCAGCCATAGATGCCTAAAAACTATAAATAAATTTACATTTTATTATTATTATTCCCCAAATCTTAAAAGTGATTGGTTTGCTTTAAAATTGGTTCAGCCGTTCTTATATCGAGTGTGTAATGTGTTATTCAGGGTTGTCAAATTCTATCGTGATATTAATTTCGGATTGGAATCGGTCGCGAATTTGGATTTCGTTTGAGTTCCTTCAAATATTGAGTCCCTTTTTTCAATATTTCCTAGTTGCATCGATCGAATGCTTTTTCTAAATCAACAAATATTGAACTCAATTTTCTCTCTTTTGATCTCTTCTTATACATCTGGATTATCCCGATTCTGATATTCCTAGAACGCTCTGTCAATATATCAGAGATCACTGTAGGATATTTTAAGGACATTCTAATGCGCGTTGCGGAATATTCATAGCATATTTCCAGCCAGCACTGTGTGGGCAGCGGTTGTCAAGATACTTTCTGTAAGTAGTGTGGCTTCCTTTTCTTTTCTTCACAGCATGTATAAGCATGATATGAAGTCCACAGTGTCGTATTGCGGAGCTCACATCAGGTTTAATATCGCTATTTTGATGTATTCTATATTAAAATAGTTATAATTTTTGGATGTTGTAAGTGACTATACCGTAGCCGAAGCGGTGTAGACTACACTAAATAATAAGCTAGACTTATCCTGCCTACCAATTTTAATCTGCGCTAAGGAGCACGTGATTTTTGAATCCTGCCGCTAGGCGACTCTGGCGACTACCTTCAGTCACTGGTTCTTTCCAGTAGTATCTACCAGAGACACCAAACGGTAGGCTTCAAAAGCACGTGCTCTTAAGCAAAAAAAAAAAAAAAAAAACATCAATTTTAGCGCAGACGAAAATAGGTAAGCTGTATGTCCATATTATTATTTAGTCTATGGTAGTACGTTAGCTTAGAAATTGGAAGGACACTAGGTAAATGTAGGGATGGTTAGACCTTAGACCTTCCAACATCCTCTCCACCACCTGATTCCGACCTGAGGCTGAGACTCCAATTTCATACAGGCAATAAATAAATAAAGTGTTTATAGACGAGGTTATCTACTTGTCTGAGCCCATGTGAAACAAGGGTAAATCGTATGAAATATGACATTTTGTCTTAATAAATGATTTCTGCTATGAACCACCCATCTAACATCTCTTACCTCGCTTGAAAATAACAGAAAGAAAGAGAATATTTTTCACTGTAATCTTTCTATTCTTTATTTGCAAAATCTTAATATCTTTATCTCTTGTGTGTAGGGATAAAACAGCAAATTACTTTTGAATTTTCGCATCGGAACAGCAAAATTATATTGCGGCATTGCATAAAAGTAAGGGCGTAACTATGGTTGTAGTCGATGTTGTCGGAAAAAGAAAGTAATAGAGATTTCCACAATAAGCTGGTGTTTAATAATTTTCTTTAAAAACAAAGATAGCCAAGAAACTTCCATATATAATAATGCCTTAATAGAGTGGGTGTCGAAAAATCTTCTGACATATAATTTTATTATGAACTAAAATACCATGTTTTTTCTTAATACTAATAATATTATTCCTTCAACAATTTGTTCAAAAGCTTTATTGCATTTTTCCTCTTAGTGAAAATCTACAAGAAACATATCATCTAGGTCTTTAATGTCCTCAAGGGAATGTAAGGAGGTTACCTTTTTTTTCTTTTTCAAAGAGAGGAAAAAAATACAATCTTCTTGTTTCGTAGTAGGAATTAAGTTCTTAACAATTTCACGCTAGAGAAGTTGTTGAAACGTACCAGTATCTTCCTTGGTGTCATCTACTGTAATTGTTTATCCTTTGGAGAGTAAAATAAGACGTTTCGCTCCCTCTCCCAAAGCGTCCTCACGAGTTATTTACCTTTTCTTTTTTCTCTCTCCACACGGAAATCTAGATAATGAATTAAGAGCCAGGCGACCAAACTGAGAGAAGATCATTGCTATAATTTTCTTTCTTTCGTAGTGTTGAAGTGGGGAAATGGGGGTCCGCCTTTTAAGAAACTAACAATTAGGAAGATGGCTTCGCCCACTTAACCACATCTCTGCACCTGTTTTTCTCCATTTGTTATGCTTATTTTCTGCTTTTGTCCTTTCCGACGGAGGATTTCAAAACATAAGGATTAAGTTATTTAGGTCTGACAAGCATGGCAGGCATGTTCGCGGTTAAACATTATTTTTCTTTCCTCCTTTTAAAGAAAAAATAATGTAGGTTACACAGACCAGGCTAAAGGATACGAACTAATTGGTACTGGTTCTCTGAAGTTTCTTTTGTAAACTCAACACTTTTTATGTTTACGGCGTCGTATTCCCACCACAAGAGGGGATGACGTCCCTCAGAGAGCATTCTTTCAAGGGAAGGATAGGCATTCTGCCAGGATTTTTAGTTTGGGGTATCACAACCACCGGGTCAAGTCTCAGTGCGGGTCAGCATCAGCAACAGTTGTCACCGGCGTGCCCAGAAGATGGCGCGCGAGCTAGCAAACATACGTAAATTATGTTATTTTTTTCTTAATTATTATTAACATTCCTTTAACTGCAAGTAAAGCAGTATAAAGACTTGATCGATACGAAAGAAACGTTAATGATGAATTATTTACAGTATATGTACAATTAAGTACAATATATCAGTGTTTGCTACAATTCATTGCATATGTCAGCATAACCTTACGAAGCAGGTTCTCCTCTGTCCGCTAGTTGTTGTAATCCTGATGTTTTGTAAGTTCCCTGTGCTGCTATTTTAACATTTGTAGAAGTTCCTGGTAAGAGATATTATGTCTTTTTATTGTTATGTTGAGTTGTTTTGGAAGATTTATGATAGCAAATTTCTTATTTTTATTAGATTCAATGTACCGTTTTTTGTTGTTTTTGATGTATTCTGCTATGGATGGAAATTGAATATTATTATAGAGTGTTTGTCTCTCTTCTTTCCATTTCCGTTGAGAAAGTCTCAACCAATATCGCTCGTACTTTTCTATGTAATTAATGTCAATTTTAGAGTGGTAGAGTTCATTTCCGTATAATAATGTTGGCCTAAGTATTGAGAGATAAATTCTTGTCTTTATTTTTTGAGATATATTTGATAGTAATAATGACTTCAGTGCTGAGAAGACCTGCAGTGCCTTTTTTCTTCGTTCCAAAATATGTTTTTTAAAATTAAGTCTCTGGTCTAATAAATAATTTTAGGTAGATATAATTCTAAATTAAAATTATTACAACTTTCAAACAATTTAAATTAAACTAAACTATGCTTAACTTTAATGGATAACTAAAGGTCTATTGAAATTTTGTCAATTTGCAGGCTAGTCAAATATTGTGCAGGGCACTACTACATTATTTATTCATTTACAACACTTTTTATGGCATTTAAGCTTATATCTGGTAGAGGAACTTACGTTTGCGGTTGGGGGTGCTGAGGTGTCCTGTGCAGGCCCGATCCAAAAATTTCAAACTTAGAAATTTCTTTTGTATAAGTCCAAAACAGTATAACTATCAAAGGACGAAAGTGGCCAAATGGCCAGAAGTCCATCTTGGGGCCCTGCGGGCCGATTACTTGTTACCTCCTCTGTAACTTTACCGTTAACAAAGCACTAATATAGTGCACTATCCCTTGAATGGTTAATCTATAAATTGTGTTCCACCTTCTCCCATTGCGAGAAACTACTGCTAGTCTCTTGATAAATGCGAGATGCAGGCTTTTGGGATTTCGAGGGACGTCTCTTGGTGTATGCGAGAGGTCTCTTTACTCTTTCGATCTCTTCGGTGATTCGAGAGAGTGACTGCCCGTTGGTGCGGATCTCTTGTTTCCCGGAGAGGCTCGAGAGGAAACTCACTTTTCCTCTTGCAAAAGTCTCTTTCGCTGTAGTGACCAGTTGGACGTATTGGATCTTCAAGGGAAGGCTGTGGCGGATAGCTGGATCAACGCCCTTGGCTTTCAACGGGGAATTTCCATAGTTCAGGCTTGATACATAGGTCAGCGCACGCAACGAGGAACAATTGACCCCTTTCCTGGATTTCTTGTGGTGGATCTCCTGTCATCAACTTTCGTAGTTTCGAGACTAGTACCGTTTGGGAGAGTCCTGCTACTGGTGCTCGAATCAGGGATGAAGGAACCGTCATAGAGGGTTTAACGCCAAATTTGGGAGGGTTTAAATGGAGCTTTGCTGTGACCAGGGCTGCTACTGAAATTTCTCTTCTGGGACTGAAGAAAATCTTGAAAAATATTATTAAGATTGACCAATATGAGTGGATCTTGCACCTGCGCCGCCTAGCGAGTGTTTAAAAGAGGCCAGTGATAATAACCACTAGACTACGTGAGCTTTGTAGCTTTCTTTTGATTGTTATACTGTATTTTTTTATGAAATGACGCAGTGCCTCAATGGACATTCTTGTCTTGCAATCCCGACAGCAACGTACGTCACTGAGTTTTTCCATGGATTTTGTAAGTTACACTGAGAAATCTAGTTTTTCCTTTTGTATTTTCTTGTTTTCCGTGTGTGTGTGTTTAAGATTTGTCTCATCAAAATATTATATATTGATATATTTAGGCATGCATTAGGCAGTAGTTATAACTAAACATACTTAAGCAAAGAATCTGAATGTTTTTATTTATTTCACCAATGTACCACACCTAATGTATCTAATCATAAGTATTGGGGACCACCTACCAGCGCTCATTACTGGTGGAATTAGGTTTTAATTTCTTACACTGTTTCAAGAAGAACAGAGTGTTTCCAGACTTTTTAATCAACACGCATACTAATGGCAATCTCATTATCTCTCTGAAAAAATACATTTAGGACAAAACTGATTGCACCAATGTATTTCTGATAAAATTCTAGCCCAGATTTATATGTTACATGACCTATTTCCCATTTTTTTTAAAAAAACAAGCAACATTCAAGATGGCTGACTTCAAGATGGCCATCATGACAAACGTAGCCTCTAAAAGATAGTGCATTGACTGGTATCGATTCATATGTATTTATTTTCCATTATTTCAAGCATTTTATAAATAAACATGTGTTTTCCGACTTACATCACGCTATATAATAAGTACTTACTCTTAAGAATGAAACGTTTGGCCACTGCACCCGTCTTTATGGCTGAAAGTATTTTAATCATGTTTTCTGGTGGTTTCCTGATGTACCCTACTCCTCTATTCCTATACAAAGTTTGGTCAAAAAAGCAGTTTGAAGAATCGATAGATTTACTTGTCAGATATCTCATCCAGCAAAGCGGTGTATCTGTAGGTTTTGGGCTCACAGAAGTCAGGAACAGACTACATTATTTCCCCATAACGTCCGTGCTGCGTAGTTATTGCTCTCACATAGTCACATGACCACGCGCGTAGTACGCAACATTGCAAATAGTTCACGGAACCAATGTTTCCAACTTAGCGAATTTCTAGCTAAAATGAGCTATTTTGAATACTTATTTAGCTACCGAAGATTCTCGCTTATCTATCGTGTCCATCGGGATTTAACTACCTTCTGTGCATGCTCGAGCAACAAACTCACCTAGTTCTAATATTTACAAGACTACTTGGCTACTTTTAGATTGCTGTCTAGCTATTTTCAAGTGAATATTGTTGGCAACACTGCAAATAACACGTGACTCCAGATGGAGAGAAGGTACTGCACGGTGATATTTATTCTTTTCAATTCCTTCCATTGCTCTTCCCTAACCTTAGTGATATACTGCTTTTATAATCTTACTTTCTACCATTTCATTCCCTTTTATTTCCCCACATACTTCACCCTCAGTCAAATTTCCCAGATGTTTCTCTCTGCTTTCGTCCGTTTCCCTACACAAGAAAATATGTCTTTCGCTGTTTTCCTCATCACATAGTGGACATAATGGTTTTCTTTCTTCATTATTTCTTCGTATTTATTTCCATCCACCCAACCTAATCCATGTAATTCCTCCACTTTCTTTCTACCCACAAACCGAAGTATACTTAGCTCTTGCCCGCCCTTCTTGTCTATGAAATTTCAGGGACACCTTCTCATTGCATTCTGCATTAATCTCTTGCATGTCTATATCCGCCATTCGCTCTTTTATCTGTTGCATTTCAACATTTTCTATTCTCCTTTCCTCCCATATCCAAAACATTCCTATCCTATCTCTTTTCACCTTCATTACGTACTGCCATTCATTTCCTCCTTCCATTTGCTGATACATACAGTAACTTTTACATGTGTTTCCATTTTATTCACACAAGTATTCCCAATAATATATGGCCGGCCATTTTAACATAGTTTGGGCCAGGTGTGGTTTTAGTTGAAAGGTTACCTCATTTCACCTTACAACCGGCCGGAAAATCACGAAATCTTGCACCTCTGCATAGCAAGAAAGCTGGCGTGTGGATCGCAATATCCCGAAAGCGCATTTTTATCACCTTTCAATGGACAGTGAAAAGTAACCGGTATCTGTTACAAGGTAAAGGAATTTCTTGCAACAACATAGACGACGAACGTTTCAGCATAACAATGCCACAGCGCACACATCACGTAGAAACATTGCATTCTTGGAAAGTGTGTTGCCTGGAGGCATAATTTCAAAAACACCTTTGAAATCACCCCAGATCGCTCTCCTTATGACTTTCCTTATTGTGGGGGATATCTTAAGTCCTCTGCTTATTTGACACATCTTCACATAGGCCTACCAGCGGAACTGCGACAAAACATACAGCTATGTGTAGCAAGAATTTAATTCGGCAGGTCTTTCGCAACATGACAAGAGGAGTGCAAATTTATAAAACTATGATTGGATCACATTTACAACATTAGCTGTGCGTTTCCTCATTTCTTGGGTTGCGTGAGTTATTGAACACCCTGTATTTAAAAGAAAATTCGAATGTAATCATAGATTAACCATATTACGTTGCAGTCACTAAATTTCAGCCTTTGTCTTCTTATGCTACGTTTAAGAATAACACATGACATTTTCGTTAATTAATTTAGACTACAATCAAGTTGATTTTACATAAATTACTTTTCGAAATATTCTCCGTTTTACAATGGCCAGTACATTTCCCCAAAAATTCTGAAAGTGCGTTATCCTAGTTTGCTAGAATGCTTAGAATTTTATTCTCTGTTGTTTAAACTGCTTCACCAACCCTTGTTCCCTTCAAAAAATGAAATGAAATAAAATAAAATAAATAAATAAATAAAAATAAAAATAAAAATAAAAATAAAAATAAAAATAAAAATAAAAATAAAAATAAAAATAAAAATAAAAGTAAAAGTAAAAATAAAAGTAAAAATAAAAATAAAAATAAAAATAAAAATAAAAATAAAAATAAAAGTAAAAATAAAAATAAAAACAAAATTAAAAGTAAAAGTAAAAGTAAAAATAAAAATAAAAATATAAAATAAAATAAATAAATAAAATAAATAAATAAAATAAATAAATAAAATAATAATAATAATAATAATCTTTTAATGAGCTAAACAAGTGGTAGTTGCATGGAGAGATATCAGACAAGTGGCATCGTATGGTAGACTGTGCTCCCGCACTCTGCTTCAGATTACGGAGTTCTGTCACTTAATCGTATGTTCACTACGTAGGAGCAAAGTTCTATACTACTACTACTACTACTGCTGCTGCTGCTACTACTACTACTACTACTACTACTACTACTACTACTACTACTACTACTACTAATAATAATAATAATAATAATAATAATAATAATAATAATAATAATAATCATAATAATAATGTAAAAACAAACATGTCATTATATATAATGAAAATAACAATTGTTAAAAAGGCAATAAGCCTTAAGTCACTTCCAAAACTCACTCTTCTTCGATAATGGCTTTACGAATTTCTTACATCATATTTTCTTTTTCATTCCTCGAGTTTTCGAGATTGTGTCAGGATAGGTCTCGTCTTCCTTTTCCATTCTTCTTCTTCCTAACTTCTTATTCCTTTTTCATCCTCCTTCTTCTTTTATTATTTTCTGTGGCAAAGAGATTAGAAGGAGAAAAGCGTAAATCTCCGTTGTAATCTCGTCTGATTACGTCAACAACTGGTTGAAATCTGACAGCGTTTACGATATAATCCCTCTCTCTCTTTCTCTCTCCCTCCCTCCCTCTGGTGGAGTGTTTGCTGGCAGATGAAAGTTGAAAATTCCCTCACACGAGTCTTCTTTTCTTTTTTCTTTATTTCATCCCGTTTTGCTGCATTTTTTTCTTCTTTCTTTTTTTCTTTCACTATTAACGAAACAAGGAGTTTAAAATTAACAGCTATTAAACAGTAAGATTATGGGGGATACTAATTGTATCGTTTTCTTGCGAGTTAATTTATTCACGTTTCAATTTCATGATCTATTTATCGTATCTTTCGTGTCATATTCTTGATTGATTCAACCTTAAGGTGATCAACACAGGACCCTAGGTATTTGCACACTATCTATTCAAAGAAGCATTTCCACGTATAGAATACACTACAAAAAGAAAGAATTGTATCGAAGTTAGAGCTAGCAGCAACACTTATCGAATAATTGATCTTGTACTGCGTAAATTGATAAAAAAAATGTAAAATAATATTTGTTTCAAGTTTGATACAGCAAGCCTTAGGAAGCTTGGATATAGGTTATCTTCAAGGTTGTATCTAAAGTGTAGCCCGTTTTTAAGTTACTTTTAATCCTATTATGTTATATGAAGTTAAGATGTTCGGGGTAAGATCTAAAAGTGTAGCAACAGTTGAGATTAGCTTTCGCACAATACGTTAAATTAGATTGGGTTGATTTGTCTAACTTAATATTTATATACGATGATAAATCGAGCTAGGAAAGGTAACTATTGAACTGTTATTCATATACTACAACATGCTACGGTGAGAACACAAACACTACGCTAAAACACACAACACTACGGAAAATCACATACCTAACTGTATACGATACTCCCCCGTATTTGGACGGGCGTAAGCCATAGTGCTGTTACTGCCCATACAATTCATTTTATCTTATCTTATCTGTATATGATACTGGTGTTTTGTAAATGGAATACATAATACTGCTGATCTACAAAGTGCTGATGGTGTGTTGTATTGCGGGCATGCGATGTATATTGTGAAAACTCTACAGATAGATGGCAGTCAAAAATGTCATATTTTTTTTATACTATTAACGTAACAGATTAAGACACAATTATGAATGAAAATTATAGATTAAATGGAATCTGACACTATTTTGATTGAACAGTTCAGCTCTGCAAATGTTTATTGATATTTTTCAGTTACTGTTTACTGTGAGAAAATTATACAACTAAGTTGTATATTGTATAAATGATTGTAAAACCATATGTAACGTTAATTCTATATCACGGAACTCAAACCTAGCCTAGCTGAGGCTTGTTAATGCACAACCGAGGGTCTCGTGTAGCAGACGCACGAGGGAAACTAGTACATATACGACCACGATAGGACCGACGACACAGTTCAGTGTCGGAGGGTGCGAGTTAGTGTGACAAATTTTGCAGTCATTGTACAGAGACTGATCATATTTTCATCATCAGGCACTCTGCATCACTGTTCGTTTCTTCAACATGACAAAACCTCCTAAACAACACGCTACAGGTCATCGTCAAATACCATTCTATTGTTCAGAAAACAACTTCCACGCTACTTCTAAAATGACGTCAATAAGTAGAACCAAGAAACGCTCACGTAACTCTGGTCAACTATAGCTTGCGCAAGATAGCATGAAAGAATGTTTTGGTAATACATATCAGTCAGCGAACCTGCACACCAACTCTCCGCCTCTGTCTCTCACTGAACTTTGGACAACAGTTCTTTCGCTGGCGCAGTGGTTCCAACTCACTTAATTTGACACAAATCAAAACACGGATAGCAGTAACAGATTGGGAATTAGATAGGTTTATGGTACAAGTTAATCTGTGGTACGCTGTATGTTTAAAGAATCTGATTCCCCTGTTTAGAAAATAGACTTACGTTGAAGGAAAGTTATGATATATTAATGCTGTGTAGAAACAATGTTGAGCAAAATTGGCCCGGGGGCCGCCGTGGTTCAGTTATAGAGCTTTGATTTCTGGCGCTTGGTGTCTTCCGTTCGATCGCGGTTTATACCACGTTGTGGTGGACCAACACTGTGTACGTGGGTTTTCTCGGGGTTTTCCCGTTTCAACTTACTTTCTTCATTCCACCAATTCTCTCATCATTCGCTTGGCCTGCGCCAAAGTTGCCTAAAGACCTTAAATAAAAAAGAAATGGATCAACAGCTTTTCTCGGTTATGTCACCTGCTCCGTCATTTGCTTGGATAATCGGGCGTTTAGCGTGTGGGTTTCATTTAACATTAATTCGAATCAATAATCCATATATTATGTGTATCTAATGAACGTAATAACTAAAAGGCATTTTAATAACTAAAATACATAGCACATAATATTATATTTTCACAAGTGATCACGTCAACAGGCCTTTCTTTTCTTGTAATGTAATGAGGTTTATGTTGCTTATACTGCATGTTTTCTTTCAAGCTGTTATCAACTTCGCCTCATTTCTCCTTTTTTTTCAACACCGAGTCGCCGTAGCTCAGTGGTAGAGCGTAGGCGCAAGATTCGGGAGGTCATGGTTCGATCCCAGCGGCCCACCATCCTGACTGGGGGTTTCCAGGGTTTTTACTAAATCACATCAGGCAATTGCCGGGATGGCAACTTTAATATAGACACCTCCCGCATCCTTTCCCCTCCCCTTTTCCCGGCCTGAGCCTTAGATACCTAAAGGCCATAAAAATTCGAAAATTAAATTCCTTTTCTTTCGATAAAAAGAACGGAATTATAAATAGTACACCCATTTAGAGAGAAAGCGTTGATAGTGAAAACAAATCACCATTATCGATCTTTCCGACATTTTAAAAATTCAATTTATTATCTCATACTATCGCATAAGTTGTTTTGGGTCTATGCTTGGCTGAATGGTTAGCATACTTGCTTTCGTGCGTGTTTGTCCGGGTTCAAATTACTGGTGTCTATTGTAATTCTATTTATTCTAAACTCTGTTGTAACGAAAGCTATAAGTCCCGCCTTTAGCAATTCACAGTCTTGTTTAGAACATTAATAACATCTTCAAGGCTTCTTTAAGGGGGTGAGCGGAGCTATATTACCTTGTTCAGAGAGCGGAAAATACCCTCCTAAAGTTCTAAAGGTGTAAAAGAACAGTCTTCTTGCACCCCGAGAAGTTTACAAAATATCCACACACACCCAGAAACGAATAATATCACCACAGAAAGATGAAGAAAACCCTGCAAGATTAATACAAAAAGGAAAAGTTACGTTCAAGTCTCTCTTACGTACCCAATGACAATTTAGACCAATGTTTCATATCAACGGTTTGCAACACTTTCACCTCGTACGAAAGAAACGTTGGTGTATCGGATTTATGAGTTATCGAGAAATGTTTCGTCTCCTCTGTCTCCTTTCAGACTCGCATTGAGGGTCAATCAATTTGTTTTTAACCCGTGCTGAGGCTATTTGTCGCTTATAATGACAACAACGCAAGCCACTGAGCCTTTGCTGGTTTGTTTTTGTAAATACATATCCATAGAGTTACTCCTACCAAGCGTTGTGAAATCCAATGGCCAGGCGAGAAAGAAGACTCATTGTTTGAAACTCGCATCTGCAATATTGCTTGTAAACAAACTGTCATCCTACGCTGTGCGCACTATAACACCATTCAGTCATCGCTCCAGATCGCCGCCTCAAAGACATTCTCAATCATCTGCTTCACCTCCCGCTAAAAGGTGCTTCCGGATCTGACTCTGAGGGCATGGAAATTCTACATACATCTGACGATCACCTTGCTGCATCACTAGAACATCCAACTTACGCCTTTCTACTCACAAACTTTGACACCAAAATTACTTCTACAACAAGGAATCGCATAATCATAAAATCACCGGACTGAGACTTCGCAAAAACAATTCGCAATATGCACAGTTTTGAGATCTTTGGCAAAAACGCTCCGCTACCACCAAAACGAAAACCTATGTTATCAGTAGTCATCAAAGGCGTTCCACCAGACACCACTCCAGATGAAGTAGAAGCAGAATTACGTCTTGAAGGTCATAGCATTCATAAATGCTTACGCATGATTCCATCTCAAGGCACTCCAAGTTATCTAGTAAGAGTCCTCACATCTCACCAGCCAACCATCGATCATCTCTTAAGGTACGGAGCATATATTTACAAAAGAAGCCGTAGGGTAGAACCTTCTCGCACACAGCCACCTACACCACTTAGATGCGAATGCTGCCAAACCTATGGGGATCACATCATGATAACGCACCAAGTCACAACGCCCTCAGCATCCGGCAATTCCTGGCCCAGAGGAACATCGCCGTGCTGGAACAACCTCCCTATTACCCTGATTTTGGCCCTGTGAATTTTGTTATTACCCAACCTGAAGGGGATTATCAAGGGGGCCCGTTTTGATGGCGTGGAGTCCACCAAGAGAGCCGTAACGACGAAGCTGTGGAACATTCCAGAAGAATCCTTCCAGCAGTGCATAGATGCAGGATAGGGCAGAATAAAAGAGTATCTAAGACTGGAAGGGGATTACTTTGAAGAGGAACACCATGTAGTTTGACGTTTAGCACAGCAATGAATTGTCCGTGACACTAGTCCAGCTTCTTTTCAGACAGACCTAGTATGTATATATTTTAAAACCATATTTTAATATTTTTAATACGAACTTCTTTATCATAAAATAAGTACTATCCTGCAACGATTTGGCGTTTGACTGGTTGCAGAACACTTTAGAATTTGGGTAACAAAACAGCTTGAGAAAAAGTATCCGAATACCGAAATAACTCGAAAAAAAAATATAATAAAACACTTTTTAAAGACATATTTTTCTTAAACAATTCGTACTAAAAATTAAAAAAATAATTTTGATTATGCATGATTAAAAAGAAAAGCATGGGCCGTGCCAATTGAAGAATTTATAAAGTGACTGTATATGAGAGCGCGTCTCATGCTTTTCGTTTTAGTCATGCATAAACAAAATTATTTTTTACTTTTTAGTACGAATTATTTAAGAAAAGTATGTCTTTATAAGTTTTTATTATTATTATTATTATTATTATTATTATTATTATTATTATTATTATTTAATTTAAAACTTAAACATACTGACAGAAATATTATTTGATTTTAGAAATTAGGTTATCTATTAGGCCTAGATGAAAAGTCTACTCATCAGTTCTAAATTGAGATCTATGTTATTAAAGAATATTCTATAAGTGGAGATATCTTCTTGTAAAGAATTAATGTCAATACAAAATACCCGACGCTTACTGCTGTGTATTGAATCATATTTAGGAGGTTCACAAGTTACTTTACAGGCCATTAACCTTAGAAAAGAAATCAAACAAGTGCATTAGAATAGTACCATGTAGACACCGAGGTGTTTTTCCGCCTCTGTGAGAGGAATTCCTTGATAGGAAATTAATAATTAATTAGAAATTAATTTTTATCAGATTTGGACGATTTTCCCGTTGAAGTACGTTTGCAAATAATTTGAACGGTCTTCCCTTGGACGGTTTTCCCTTTGGATGCTTTTCCTTTGGACTGTTTTCCCTTTGGATGCTTTTCCCTTTGGGTGATTTTCCTTTGGACGGTTTTCCCTTTGGATGATTTTCCCTTGGACGGTTTTCCCTTTGGATGATTTTCCCTTTGGACGATTTTCCCTTGGACGGTTTTTCCTTGGACGATTTGGACTCGCCCCACATAGAATCCCACTTCCTTATCTTCCTTCAGATCAGTAAGAGGTGCAAGAGTGAGGGAAAGTGCGAGCAACAGAAATAAGCTGTGAGCAACGAAAAAGGAACGGCATATTTGAAAATGTCTGCCGCCGAAAACAACTTAAGCTTCCGCTAGAGAAAAAAGAAATCACCGATGTTAAGAAACCCTAAATGGATTCAGGTAACCAAAAATATAAATCTCAGAGGATGATGATGGTAGTTATGACCATATACATAACCCAAAAGTGAAATAACTCGATGGTAATTTAAATAGCCTGACAAGGGGTTGATACAAACTTGACTTTATTGTAGAAAACACATAATAAGCATTACAGTTCAGGTGTTGTATCAAACCCTTCTTCAGGAGAAAGCACTAAGGAATCTGTCTCGTTGACTTCCTGATACACTTCGCATATCAGTTTCAAGACATGGAAAAAGTTCAGCGAATTGTATTTACCAATAATTCCTTTTTCAATTTTATAACTTACTTGATTTTCATGGTCTAAATAAGCATCTGAATCATTTTTTTGTACTCAACATGATGTTTTCTAATAGGCACGTATCTAGAATTTGGTTGTGGGAGGGGTCCACGAGCTTCGAGGGGGAAGGGAGTCCAAGTTGAGTCTAGGTATGACATGTGGATTGAATATGTGTAATTACGCCTAAACTTACTCTAATTCTTCATAAAAAAATTGAGTTTTCTTGGGGCTCCGGGGGCCTGGACCCTCCTCCAAAATATGTCCCTATTTTCTAATAAAAAACTCAGCCTTTCGAAACTATTCAAGAGGGACTCTCTTTCTGGCACTCTGCTATACGTACAACCAACCAAGATTTATAAAGCAACATACAGATGCTTATCAGAATAATGGAAACACCTGAACGAAAGTGCAACTTACCAGATTAATATGGTGTCGGGCCACCTTTCGCCTTCAGAACAGCCTTGATGCGACGTGGGATGGAGGCATAGAGGTCGTGAATGGTAGCAAGTGGAATATTACACCATTCCTCGTGCAGGGCATCGGCCAGTTCTGTGAGAGAGGATGGAGGTGGAAATCGTCGCCGGAGTCGTGTTTCCAAGATGGACAACAGATGTTCAATTATGTTGAGATCTGGGGATTGGGCGGGCCAGGGGAGGTGTTGAACTTCATCCCGATGTTCCTCAAACCACGCTGCAACAACTCCAGCTGTGTGAATGGGTGCATTATCATCCTGGAATATGGCGTCATTGTCCGGGAACAACATCCGGACCATAGGATGCAAGTGGTCTCCTAAAATTGCGACATAATCGTTGGCAGTGATGCGTCCGCGAAGTGTGACCACAGGACCCAATGAAAACCATGATATTGCGGCCCACAGCATCACCGTGCCGCCGCCATGTTTCACAGTTGGGCGGAGACACTGCAGATCATACGCTTCTTTGGGTGTTCTCCACACATAAACACGGCCCGTGGTTTGGAATAGGGTGAATGGTGACTCATCCGACCATACCACACGTTTCCAGTCGTCAACGGTCCAAGTTGCATGGTCGCGGCACCATTTGCGGCATGCTAAAGCGTTCTGGTCCCGGATGAGAGGTTTGGCCCGTGCAACACGACCCCGTAAGTTCATGTCATGTAATTCGCGGTGGACTGTGATTGTCGAAACAGGTTGGGGGAGGTGCTGATTGAGTTCCTCCGTCACTTGCGCCGCAGTGGCACGACGGTTCCGCGTGAGAATGCGCTTTAATACCCGGCGTGCCCTGTCACTGATGCTTTTCTTCCGCCCACTGTTCCGCTTCCCCGATGTGGTTTTCCCGTGTGTTGTGTAGGCCGTCATCACCTTCGACACTGTCCCTGGCGACACACCTAACACACTAGCCACTGCCGTCACACTCACTCCACATAACCGCGCACCAACAATTTGCCCTCTTTGAAACTCTGAGAGGTCTCCCATTTTACACTACCTCCGTCTGCTGCAGCCACTGCACGCTCCTGTTCCACGACGCCTGACGTAGTATGGAGACCGACCTAACACACCACCACCAGCAGTCCGGCGCTGCGGTCGCCACGACACCACTGCCAACCCATACATCTGACGTGTTGCCAACTACAGGTGTTTCCATTATTCTGATAAGCATCTGTACATCGTTCAGTTATAGATACATCCATCACTCAACCCTATTTCCCAGAAGAAACTTCTGACGAATATTCTCGAATTATAATAACGAAAACAGAGAGATTTATTTACAAAAACGAAAATCGAAGCTAATTCCAAGATTACGACACGAACTTTAAGTTTCAGTTTAATAAATGTTATGAGCAATGAGCATAGTATACACGAGACCTAACTAAATTGAATCAGACTCAACTCATTATTCAAGAAAGTTGAATGTTCCAAAACACGTCTTAATATAAAGGATGAACTTTTGCTTGTTTAATTGCAGCGCTTATATTGAGCTCGTGGGTTGCACTCTGCCTAAAATTGCTCACACATTCTTGAGAAAAACACCGTCTTACGTTCTTGCGAAGTTTCGATAGCGAAGGGACAACAGTTGACTCCCTTGACAATCGTGTAATCGTGAGAGACTCACGGTACGCATCTTGATTAACATAGAAGCAAATCAGCAACCCCTTGTCTTTGAATGTTCGCCTAATAACTATTAAACACAGTCGCCAGCTAACCAATCAGAAATAAATTAAATCTTTCTTCACAGAAGTAGATTTGCGCAACCTCTTGTATTCCTTGCACTTATGCAACCCGACAAAACGTACAAACCTAACGGGTACTCTAATATACCATAACTTGAAATAGAGCAGGGTTCATGCAAAACATCTTACCAGAGTTCTATCATAAATCATTAAAATATTTGCTGCTTAAATTACTCATAAAACAAACTACTAATTTAAATGAGATCCTTCGATCAGAATAGATTTAAATCGAAAACAGGTTTAAATTGAATATTCTCTGTTTATTCTAATTTGATAAGTTCTAATTGCTGACTGAGGAATATATCGACTAAAGCTTTGTACTGCTCTAATTTGTTTTTGAACCTCCCAAAGCAATTCAAACCGAGACCCCAATCCTCGTGCAACGGCAATAGTCGTACTTGGAAACGTCTATCCAGACACCGGCAGTAGGTGCCTGGCCTAGTTTCAGACAACGGCAATAGTTTTCTGGATTTAATAACAAAAACCAGAGACGGCAATAGTCTCTGGGAGCCTAATTGTGAATTTACCTTCTTCCACCTCTCTCTCAGTCTACCTAAACCAACTTGGTGGTCGCCCTGGTATACAAACCTTGGCCTACTACAAGGTGGCCTTTACACTTGAACGAAATATGTGTAACAGTATAATATGGTAAGATATTTAAGATATGAACCTTCCATCCTGTTCATTGATATGGCAACAGTGCTTCTCACGTAAATTGCAACGTGAATGCCGCGTAACTGCCACGTGACTGCCCGGGGAGGAGAATAAAATCTGTACGTTGACCAGTTCGCCTTTCTGTGTTTGGTGAAGAACAATGACAGATACTTCACTTTAGATGTGCTCTTGTCAAATCTTTCAATACTGAAAAATACTAACATCAAACTGGTACGAAAATTTGAAAATGTCAGTTTGCTTGCGTTTCATCTCTCCAAACTTTCTGAGTGTTTGCATCATTGCTGGCATTCTTTTTTTTTATCATTTATTTTTAGAAAATTGTGACTGATTCAGATATATTTTCTCCTGTAAGATATTCTTCATAAATTCATTGAACTTTCCATCAATAATTTCCAAGTTCCTTTCACATCTCATGAACTGAAGCAAACGCTGTAAAACTTCAGCACACATTGACAATCCGTTTATGCCCCTTGAATAATGTTTCTCAGCAAGAACTCTTTCTAGCACATTGGGACCAAATGTTTGCTTCAACAACCACTCTACCTTCCAAGTATTTCCTAACACAAGACTTTACTTCTTCTGCAAAATGAAAACCACCAGGGCCTATAAACATATTTGAATATTCATCTGGCCTTAAAAATATTGTCTCTCGCTATCCTGTAAACTCCCTTACCAGTCCAAAGTGTACCTACTTTTAGGTTTACTTATAATATGCAATCTTGAAATTCTTCACACATATGAAAGTCCGTATGGGTGCAAATGCAATGTCAGTGCGAGGGAAACCTTCTCGTAGGATACTGTTCAATGAGATCCAAGATGGGATTTAAGTTTCGAATGTGCTGGTAAAACTAAACTTATAGTGCGTGGTTGTTCTTGCATGCAAAACTTTTCGATACTTCTCCTCTGTACTTGGATTTGGAAAATTTTGATCTGTCAACAAGGCAGGAAACAGTGCAAAGAGCGACGACTTGAAAGTTCTGCATAGGCAACTGATTAAGAATATTTTCATATTGTTATCATCAGTGTCGTCTTCAAATATGATCATCACAGTGTCATGAATGGTCATTTATCCTCTTGATCGTCAAAGTTAACCATAGTTGCTTCAGTTTTATTTTAGTTACACAGTCAATTGTACTAAAACAAAAAAAAACGTATTGCACACAAAATTAAAGCTTATGAAATTCTGCATCTTTTTTCTCTTTTTGTAAAATACTAAATTTGTTCCCGTTTTTGAGAGAATTGCAGAAATAAGTAAAGAGAGTGTTATAAAATATCGGGTTTTCCGATTTTCCCGGAAAATGGCTAGGAATTAAAAAAAAAACATTGTAAGGACTAAAAATGTAGTTCGTAAGATCATCTTTCCAATAAAAAAGAATCATTCAAATCGATTAAGACATGGCTTGGTTACGAGCACTTAAAAAATTGTCGATCCGCCATATTGAATCCAATATGGCGGCCAAATGACCATGAATCAGTTCACGTGACCAAAAGATTTTGACTCTGCTATGAATATAATAATAACGTCCTGCATTCAAATTGAGGGCACATAAAAGTGCACACCGGACGAGAACCAGTGTCCAGACAGTGTGGATTTCTTGTATTTGAAGCCGAAAGGCATAGGCTTATTTCAAGGAAAAGGGAAAACTTGGAAATTAGGACAATTGGAAGACAAATCTAAACTTCCTTGCGAAGGGATTCATGGCCCCGGTCCAGAGAGCTGTGATTAGGTGTATCTCATTACAAAGAGTGTTTGAACCTAGGATTATTATTATTATTAGTGATAAAATTCATTGAAGACTAAAAATTTAACTCTTATGAAGTAAGGAACAAGCAATGCACTGCTAAAATTTTCTAACACATTCCTGGCGAAAGCTAGGACATTCCTGTAACTCGTCTAATAAATAATTAAAGAGCCCGTGTTAAAATCTCGCTTGAAGCTTCTTATTATTTTCTTTTCCTGGAAATTTCCTGTAACTAGGCTGATAAAAAAAGCAGCTACGTTGCAAGTTTCAGGAAAATAAAATAATTAGAAGCTTCAAGCGAGATTTGAACACGGGCTCTTTAATTAGAAGTCCACTGTTTTCGTGGACTAAATCGCCACTAAAGAACTCAGAACATGAAAACAGTATAGAAGGTTCAGAAATACGTTTCCCAAACCCAGAAAACAAAAATAAAGTTACTTTCGCGGCTTACGTCGTGTTCTAACAACTTTTTTTTTTTATTTGTCAATTAGGGAACGCAATTCCCATTCAATGAGAATATTTCCCATTTCATTAAAATACGTGATTAAAATGGAGGCAGGAAACACTTGATCAGAATTGTATAGTCCATTACGATAAGAAACAGTTTTCTCTTTCTGCGTATGTGCGAAAATCACGCTGGAAGGGGGGGGGGGGAAATGAGGATCTCTAAACATGCAAAATATATCCGTGTTTTTCACCGACACTTTTCAGATACATCAATATTGCATATACTTACATATATCACGTATACAGCCACGTCAGAATGGCATGAATGACGTCTCTGATGTTATTCATGCTTTGCGTAAGGTAAGTCAAGGCAAGGTACCTTACCCACCTGGACTTACTCCGTACCAAAGTCAAGCTGGGAAAGGTACTTCGTTGACCCATCTTAAGCAAAGCTTGAATGACATCAGGGACGTATTTACGGGTGGGACCGTGGGGTACGGAACCAGCCAAATTAAGAGTTTATAATTAGTATAACTTTAGGCGTAATAATACACATTAAATGTGTATTATATTAAATTTTAATATAGGGCATTTGGTGCCCAGACACACCTTGGATCCCTCCAAAAAACAACTTCTGGGTACGTGCCGGAATGATATATTGTGTAGAAGGATCCAGGTGAAATAAATAATGAAACAGAGAAAATTTCCCTGAACAGAATTTTCCATCTGCACCAATGAAATATGAAAACAAGGAAGTGTGATTAAGTGTCCTATTGATTAAGTACTGCAGTGTTCCATTACTCAAGTTAAAATACATAGATTCGTTGCGTTTTTTTCCCAACACAGAACATATAAATAATAACAAAAATGTTGCAGCAGCGTTTCTGTTTAATAACTTCCATAAATTTACACCCGAAATTAAAATAATGAATGCATATTGTTCTTCTAAAATCATTGCACGACAAAAAGTGATTTTTTTTTTCAAATACTGTGTAATTATTTTTACATAAATGTAATAATAAAAATGTTTGTAAATTTACATATTTTAATTCAGCAATGATTTTTACATGAGTTTTCTAACGCCGCAACATTTGTTTTATTTATTTATGAATTTACCTAAGGTGATGAACTAAAATTTCTGCAACAATATATTTTGTGAATTTAGTAAAGAAACAAGTGTAGATAAATACACACACATACACGAACTTTTCTTTATTTTGTGTAATTTTACAAAATCATCATTTTGTGTAATTTTGGTACTCATTACAGATTACATTGACACTAACTCCTTGCTACTTACACAATATTAGAACAATTGATGGACTCTTTGTTGAATTCTGTACGATTATTCATCTCAAATTTGTCGTGTTCTAGTACAGAAGTCTGTTTATATACCCGTCTAGATGTACAGTATATAATGCGAATCTAGAAGTACGGTATGCTTCTGGCAACAACCACAAATCCATTCGCGTAGACTAGCGGGGGAAAGGGGGGGGAGGGTCTCCTAACTGCGGCCTTCCTTACCTTATTTACAGCTCACTCTGCGGTTAACCCTTCTCAGCATTCAACTCTCAGCAAAATGGGCTCCCGGAATTGACTACGCACGTGAATAACGTGATCCAGCCTTTCCCCACTTCCCATCCTGCACCACCTAACAATTTTTTTTTCCAACGAAAAACAAGAGAATTAAAACACAGAGGAGGGAGAGGGAGGGAGGGGGAAGGGAGAGAAGATGAGAACTGTCTCAATTGCAGAACCACATTTTCTAGCTACGGGACAGGTAATAATGAATGTTTTAAGCCGCAAAATTTCAATCTTCTTTTTCCATGGTTGTTTTTAATTGCTTTACGGTAGAAAAAAAATAATAAATAAAAAGAGGGACGTATAGTACATTCATGCATGTGCGCGTGTATGTGTATCTATGGGCTTTTGCTTTGCTCTTTTCGCGAAAAAAAAAAATGTTCATGCTAAACTCAATTTGTTGCCAATATTTACAGTTCTGGATATATATTTTTCCTCTTAGTATCGCTCTGCACTAATTGACTACCAAATAAAAGGCTAAATGAAGTTAATTGCATTTGGGGGGAAAGGGAGAATAATATCGTTGGAACAGAGGACAAAGAGGGGGTGGGGGAAACGAGGTTTGAAACATTTTTCCATTTTCAAATTAACTTTATTTACATTTTATTTGGGTTTGAAACAAGTATACTGTGTGTGTTTTTTTTTAATGGAAGCAAGCACCAGCCAACCATCTATAAGCATTACAAAGGAAATTCGTTCTATGATCAACAAGCTTTATGTAATCGCATTTAACAGAGTTTCAGATTATATATATATATTTTTTTCATTCTGCTCAGTTTGTGTATGTATATATATATATAACATGTAATAACATTGCAGAGACTTCCGGCTCTGAGTCTCATTACATATTGTATCCAGGAAAGTCCAATTCACTATAACCTTCTCGATCTCTCTACCAATTTTCCATTTCCAGTAAGGGAATTATATTTAAATTCTACTATAAGCTAGTAATATCCTACATACATTTGACTACATTGTAGATTATATAAGTTCTTATCAAAAAAGTAATTGCAAGAGTTTATCTGAAACAAACAAAGATCGATAAGCGTTGGACCAACTGGGAAAAGTGAAATTGGTCCTAGTTGGACAAATTTTCCAAACAAATTCTTCTATTTTTGTCTTCAAAATCATTCCGAGATAAAATTGAGATGAGTTTTAAATTCTAAACCTTCATTTGTTGATTTGAATTGAATTTATCTATGACCTTCTGGAATCTTTTGGCTCTGACGGTTGCCTTGGCAAATTTATAGAGCAAGGTTTTCGGGTTCGCCAATACTGAATGTTGGTTTGGAGGCCTGGCTCGCTCCTCGCTACTCCCCCCCCCCCC